>SKCR01006624.1:0-93240 GCA_019454045.1 Zanthoxylum bungeanum | reverse complement strand
CAAAATGGAAGCTCCAAGTGTTGATTGATTCGGCCAAGAGGAGAAGATGTGGAAAGCTCCAAGCTTTGTGAATTCCTTGCACTATGATGGTTTCCCTATCACCTCTTTTGATCCCTTGAAGGTGCTAGCCTTGCATGTGAGGAGATGTTCCAAACAACCACATATCTTCAAGCTTTTTGGCAACCAAATGAAGAAGATGAAGACCAAAACTGCATGCAGTTTTCGGCAATGTGAGAGAGAGAAGAGAGATTTTTTCTTGTTGATTTTTGATACCAAAAATCAATTTATATTTATGCCATAATATTTATTAAATAATAATAAATCTATGACACAAACCATGCAAAGGCTTAGAGTGTCAACACTCAAATTCCATGCATAACAATTGAGTGTATTATACACTATCACCATGCAATGCATTATCAATAAAATAATACATATAATGACATGTGTCATGTGGGGCCCCACACGTTTCCAATGAAAGTGGGCCCACGTGCACTCACGCGTTCGGGTTCGATATTTCCGAAATACTGAACTTGCGTCGCGACGTAATTAAATCGAATTTAAATAAATAATCGCGCCTAGCGAAATTATTATTTACGTCGCTAACGAATTAATTCTAAATTAACTCGTATGCCCGAATTAAAATCTAATTTTAATTTCGCGTCGAAATCGAATTTCAATTATTATATCGAATATAATAATTTACTGATTAATTCCAAATTAATCGTTCTCTCTCTAAATAAGGCACTTTTCCGAGATAAAGTTTCTCCGCAATTAATCCAAGATTAATTAAGTTCGAATCAAATATCATAGGTGAATCTTCAGGAAGCGACCCAAGAGATCTCCGGATATGTTGGCAGTAAATACGGTCGTCGGATAATCCGAACACGCACGTACCTCGTACTACATTCTTACCGATTCACAAGACAAGGTTGGCTTCTAGCAAAGCGCCATGCCTACCCAATTCTCCAGAAATATTCTTATAGGAATATAGATCTATATCAAGCGTAGTATACCGTAGTATTGCGTACATCGATCCAGTATCGGATGATCACATGCTAGGCCTAGGGCTGGAGATGTGTGTCTGCCCCGTACGAAACATATATCGGACATCAAGCAACTAGTCTCTTTAAATCGGACAATCCTGACCTAGTCATATTGTCCCGACGGTTGCAACCTTTTATAGAGTACTAGTTCTGTGTCCTGCGTGATCATCACCTCCATATGTCTGAAGCGATACTTCCATCTTGACATCACATCCAGTACACTACGATTCTCGATAAACCCAGAAGAGGTGTACACAGAACCGGTTAAGGTCCCCAACCACCAAAACCAAAGTTTACCGATTGTCGCAAGTACTAGCGATGTAAGTCTCAGGTTAAGACCATATACACCTACCCTGATGCGGCCTCCCATAGACACCTAGACATACTACCAATGGGATTCCGCGGGGTCTATCCAGAGCGAAGCTGTTTTCCGTACCATCGGTAAAACACAACCTCCTATCGCACTTGCATAAGTATCCAATACTTAAATATATGAGAACTATGCCGTTGTGCCCTCACAACGTGCACAAGCGCAATACTAGCCTATTCCGCATTATCGATGTCCAGTCTCGATAATACTACGGCTAGGGATATTTAATGATTAAACCTTTATGGATTGATACTGTCTCATATCATCTCAATCCAGTACTAATCATATGGACTTTCGCCATTTATATATCAAAGTAAATAATATTTACAAAATGGCAAAAGGTAATTTCATTATTACATAGTTAATTTTGTACAATAATACAATATCATTTACAAACAGTGACGCTATGGGACACAATGTCTAACATACGCTTGATACAGATCTTAAATATTCTTAAAAGGATATGTCCGGAGAATGGGATGACTTGGTGCTTTGCTAGGAGTTGACCTTGTCTCGTAAATCGGTAGAACGTAGTACTTGGTACGTACGTGATTCGGATACTCCGACGACCGTATTTACTGCCAACTTATCCGGAGATCTCATGGGTCGCTTCCCGATAATCCACCGATGACGCACAACTTGCACTCTTGAATAATCTGGGATTATATAGATAAGAGAGAAAATTAATCTAGGATTAATTACGGAGATATTTTATCTAGGATAAAATATCGTCTAGAGAGAGATAACGATTAATTTGGAATTAATCGGTAAAATTATTATATTCGATATAATAATCGAAATTCGATTTCGACGCGAAATTAAAATTAGATTTTAATTCGGGCAAACGAGTTAATTTAGAATTAATTCGTTAGCGACGTAAATAATAATTTCGCTAGGCGCAATTATTTATTTAAATTCGATTTAATTAACGTCGCGACGTAAGTTCGGTATTTCGGAAATATCGAACCCGAACGCGTGAGTGCACGTGGGCCACTTTCATTTGGAAACGTGTGGGCCCACATGACACATGTCATATTATGCATTATTTAAATTCTAATGCATTGCATGGAGATAGTGTACATGCACTCAATGGTTTTGCATGGAAATTGAGTGTTTGACACTCTAAGCCATTGCATGATTTGTGTCATAAGTTTATATTAATTTAATAAATTTATGGCATAAATATAAATTGATTTTTGTGTAATAACTTAACACAAGTCATCTCTCTCTTCAAAATTCTCTCTTCTCCTCACGCCAAAAGCATGAAATGCTCACTGGTTTTGAACCAGAAAAACGTGAGCAATAGGGAAGCCAAGAGTGGATTTTCATGGTGAAAATTCAAGTGCTAGCACACTTACAAGTCTTGCGAAGGTGTTAGGGACGTTCACCCATGAGGCGGGACTCATCCGACGGAGTTTGGAGCTTCATTTTGAGACCCGAAACTGCCAAGACAGTGAGCATGGGCTGCTGCAGGGGGCGTCAAAGGCAGTGCGTTTTTGGCTTCGATTCATCTCCAAATCGACTCAACCGATCGATGTGAGTATTCCGCTACCTCCGTTGATGTATTCACGCATGTTTTCATGTCTTGATTTGATCTTGGGACCTTAGAAAAATTTCAACAATGGCATCAAGAGCTAATGTTGCAAGCATGAAATTTTATGGATTTAAAAATTTGGGTAATGTGATTTGAGCTTGATTTGAATAAATTGTTTGTTTGAGTATGTTTATAACATGTTTAATTTCATTTTGGTTGGACTAATTTGATGAAAAATGATTTGGAATTATTTTCCCCAAATATTTGTCCTTGGCCGAATGGTTTGATGATTTTGGGATCTTGGATTTTTTGATTTTTAATTCATTTGATGAGTTAGAATCGATTAGGTTGATGTTAATTTGAATCGAATTGGATTGGATTTCGAATGGACAAAAACCCCAAAATCTTTGAGTTGGCCGAATGTGACTAATGCCCTAATGTCTTGGTAAATTTTGATTTTGATAATTGGATGTATTGGAAATCATTCGGGATATGTATTTAATGTCGATTGCGGATTAATTGGATTGAAACCGAATTGGACATGAAATCACTCCCTTGGCCGAGACCTTTAAGCATGTATGGGTTTGATTTTTCAATTTGTGTGTTGGACATATGATAATGAATCAAGCATGATTAATTGGACTAATATGGGTGTTTAGAAATGTTGATTTAGTTGATTGATCATGTAATACACTTTGGTAATTAAATTGGGAAAATTGGATTTTTTGAATTTAATTATTTGGCCTAATTTTGGAAATTGGATTTAAATGTGTATTTGGGCCTATTGGGCTTGATTATCAAGTTTGGTTTAGGCCAAATGGATTGGATCCAATTGGGCCCAAAACCTTGACCATAAAGCCCAATGCGACTTAATGAACCTTTAAAGTTCAATTGGGCCTAATGGGCCAAGATTGATTTATAGGCTTATGGGGTGAATCCCGGATTGGACTTTGGTTATCGATTTGACCCGAGTTGACCAAAAGTCCACGCCTTAAGAAATCAATCAAAAGCCCATTGGATTAATTGAATTGACATGGACGTTAATCGGTC
This sequence comes from Zanthoxylum bungeanum, assembly GCA_019454045.1. NCBI lineage: Eukaryota > Viridiplantae > Streptophyta > Magnoliopsida > Sapindales > Rutaceae > Zanthoxylum > Zanthoxylum bungeanum. The sequence continues at coordinate 89,240 of SKCR01006624.1, read as the reverse complement.
TTTGAGACGCGTTACGATTAAATTGGAATTTAAATCGAAAAAGGTTTATTGAATAAAAGTGTAATATTTAATTTGGAATTGAATAATGAATTAGTATTAAATACATGTTAAATTAGATTTAATGATGTAGTTTAATTTAATTCATGAATTCGTACTTTAAGTACTTATTCGCAAAAACGAGTTTGACTCGAACAAAATCAAATCGTTGTTTGAACATTGGATGATCACTTAATTATCAGATTAATTAATTTGATTAGATTGATTGATAGCATGCTTATGTGTGTGAATACGTGGTTGTGTTGAATGAATAATGTATATCGGATGGATATTAGTCGGGTGGGCAATTTTAGAAATTGTTGTAATAAATTCGATTTATTAAATTGGACCTGCGTGTCCAGCCTTATCACCTCTATTCTCTTTGTATTCTCTTCTCACCTATTCCCCTCTATGTATATGAGGTTTCTTTAGAAGTGTAGTGTAACGGGTAGAAGTAATACTAGTGCTAGCTTGAGTGAGAAAGGGAGAGATTTGATCTAGGATAAATGTGTTAAGTATCCATCCGCATATCATTATTATTTATTTTCATACTCGCTTTATTATGTATTTAGAATGCATGTTTAAGGGTGTATGATGATGAGACCTTAACAAAGATAATTAAATTGGTAGCCAATTTGCACGCGAAAAACCCTCGTTAAATATCAAGCGTTTATTTTCCATCCATTGAGTGATTCTTACTCAAGATCCGAGATTGGCAGGGGTTGTTTGGCCAAAGTCAAGCCCTTGTCCTTCGAAGATGTGTTTTAATCACGAGGCTTTGTTCCATATCGGTGTCGTGTCCAAGTTGTGGTTTGTTGGCCAAAGTCAAGACCACTTCTTGTCCATTGACATTGATTACGAAGCTTCCATGTCAATGGTCCGCGCTTGACTGGGATCACTAGGTTTGTTGTGCCAAAGCCAAGGCCTAGTGATTCAGAGGAAAAAGGTTAGGGTATATATTGGATATATAGGCATATATAAGATATATGTTTAGGACTTGGATGTCCACCTACTGGATCTAGGAGTTGGATTAGATCCAATTGATCTTAGAGATCTACCTAGTTAATTATCATACAATTTGTTGGCCAAAGTCAAGATTGTGTGATATTTAACGGGATCCTAGCCCACTAGGAAACACGGTTTCCCGAGTACTCGACAGAGGGTTAGAGGCTCGATGAAAAATAGTGGGAGGCAAGTATTGAATTTGCAACATTCGTTCGAATACTCGCTAAACACGCTCATCTATATTTTACTCGTCATATAATCAAAAGTATTAGTTGGACTAATATTTTATGTTGTTTTAAATATATATATAGTTGGACTATATACAAACTCATTCAATATATAGTTGATTTTATAATTGGATTATAGTAATCAATATAATTGAATTAAAATGATAGTTGATTTTATAATTGGATTATAGTAATCAATATTAAAATTATAGTTGATTAAATAATTGGATTATTGTAATCATTATAATAAATAGTACTTTATTAAATTGATTAATAGTTGGACTATTAAAATCAAGAAAGAATTGAAAAGTTGGATATTTAAAATATAATCTGGGATTAAATATTTTAAATGATTTAATTTTCAAATGGGAATAAATAATAGGTTACTTTATTTGATAAATAACTCATTATACTTAAGCCCAAATTAAGCAAGATAAGTAGAGCATAAAATCTTGGAAGATTTTTGTGATGATGACTTTAATGCTTAATTTAATATACTTGTCATAAATCTAATTTTGGATTTAAGAAGTATTAAAATGCAATTTATAATTCTTGGAGAATTAATTGACTATTCATGTAAAGTCAAATTTGCAATTGGGCGTGTTACACAAGGTGCACATCGTTTCAATATTCCGAAACCCAAGGCTTGGCCAAAGGTTTGTGAAATATTGAAAAGATACTTGACATATTACCATTAGGGTATGTACTTAAATTAGGAACTGTTATAATGTAACTAGTTTGACTAGAGACATTATCTCTATATCAGTGTTTAATCCGTTGCGGATAAACCTTTATATTCTATGACACTAAAGTGTTTTATTATAAAGATGATACTGAGATAATACATTAGATGTGAATAACAGAATTTATATTTTGAATATAATAAAACTCAAACATATAAAATGACAATAAATAGCTCAAATTGATTTGATCAATAGAGACTTATTTGTGGCATTGTTGTCTGGGACACAATTAAACGAGACTCGTATATCCACACTTTGAAGAGTGGGTACTAGGACTGATTTGATTATTCAAATAAGGTCTGCAAATCTAGTTTATTAGGTAAGTACCTAAAATACTATTTACTTGGTAATAGTAACAGTGCCACCGATCTGTTAGCCCTATTCATAGTAGAGTAAGTGGGCCCATATCTAGCTGGACTAGATATGGACATGAATATTTCGTGACCTTAACGGATGTAACATCACGTTATGGTTATGTGTTTCTTTTGAAGAACACAGATCGGAAACTATTAGGGTTTCGACACGAAGTAGATTAACAGATCGACTGTAGTATTATGCCATCACGGTAAGACCGTATTGGAAAATACTTAAGCAGTAAGTTTCATATGTACATGAAAGAGTACGGTATTCTTTCATATGAGGACTCCTCCCGAGACACGTCAGTTAGACGGTGTGTCCAAACTAAAAACCGAATTTTGTTGGACATGATAAGGTTTATCACGAGTCGCTTTGAGCTACCATTTCCATCAACGGATATGTATCTACAGTGCAAAACTTATTTAGAATAAGGTTCCATATAAATCTGTTTGACAGATATCATATAGGATATGAACAGGAAAGAAACAGGGTTTCTCATTCCTAATAATTTGGGTATGCCATGCATAACGTTTGGATGATACCAAACTAAAAACCCAAATTGGATTAGTGCCAATATAGGTTATCCTAAGGGAAACCTTAAGTATAGTACTTATAAATCTCACATGAGAACAATATGATTGTTGCTCACCATACGGTTTTCCTGAGAGGAATACCGATATGAAGTGGTCAGTGGGAGGATAGTGATACTCGATGAAAATCGGAGTAATACTATTCAAGGCACGAAGTCCTTAATGGAACACAAACAGTTCATCAATGATGAATCTGTACCATTAATCTTCGAATACACAAGAACTGAGTAGATCGGATAGAGTCAGAAAACAATCTAGCGTATGGGTTTCTGATCTAACCTCATAGAGATGTAAATCTTATTAAGGAATACCAACCGACTACGTACGAGGAAATGATACAAGGTATCAACTCCCTATTATGGCAAAGTGCCATGAGTCCGAAATGGATTCCATGTATAACAACTATTTTGGATACTGGTGTTGTACCACAAGGCATTGTGCCTATGGTGCATTTAACGTCTTCAAGGAAGACATACATGGAAGGCAACATACCCACGTACAAAGCTGGGCTTTTGACGGAAAGGTATCGTTATCAACATTGTGTTAATACGGTTCAACCTTTTACCTGTTGCCATGGTAAATCCATTTTGAATATGCTTGTAGATAACTGTATATTTCATTTATGAAATGTGTCAGTTACAAATCAAAATCGCTTTCCTGAAAAGGAAACTTTTGGAGGATGTTTACAACATCCTGACGATTTGTATAACCAACAAACGAGGTTTGCGGGTTATTCAATCCATGTTTGGATTAATGCAAGCATAAGGTTCTTGGAACTGTCGTTTTGAAATAATCATAATGATTTATGATTTGACTCAAAACGAAATAATTCTGTGTATATAAGGAGGTTAGTGGGAGAGGGCACTGACAATGAAATTCCCAATAAAGCAATTGGTGAAAGCTTGGCTTTCATAGATATTCTTTCAATAGAAATTCTCCGTAGAATTATGGGGAGTAACAACCTTTATTCGAGGAATAAAGATCTACAGGGATAGATTTGGAGTTGTTAACACTCTCTGGGAAATTGTACATTTAAAATGTACTTTTTATTGGTGTCTCATACGCTTCGAGCATATGGAGTCACAATTGGGTCAATCCAAGTGATAGTCACTGGATTGAACATTAAGAACATCTGTTAGTATCTGAGAGAACTAAAGATGTTGTCTTAAACTATGAGAGAAGGAGAACTGAAGTGACTGGGATCACCGCTGCAAGTTTCCAACAATTAAATACTGCGGTACTATAAAGTTTGAATAACGGGACAGTGAGCTGGAAATCTTCCGAGCAAGATAACTGTTGCCGAATAAACAACAAATGCGGATTATTGCTGCTAGCTGGAGCAGCAATAGAAGCCATTTGGGTCGATAATAAATCTAATTAGATTAGATATAGTTCTGTTAGCAGCTGAGCTAGGCGTCAGCACAAGGCTAAAGAATTAAGGTCTCATCGACGATCCAGATATATACTTCTATATTCATCTGATTCGTTCGGATCATACGTAGTGGCGATGTGATGATCGTATAAATCGCGTCAGACGATAATCATACAAATCCGCTGACGAAAACCTTTTCCTCAGCAATTTGAGCGAACCGTACATAGTTCGGGTGTTAGACACTCGAGTGACTGGCTATGTGCCAAGTGGGAGATTGTTGGACAAAATGACCCATAGCGTCACTATTTGCACAGATCATTGTGTTGTTGTAGCAAATAACTATTTGACAAGGAAATTGCACTCTCATCATTTGTGATTAGATCACCTTAGATATATAAATGAAGAGAGGTCCTTATGATTAGTTCCTGGACTGAGAATGATATGAGACAGTATCAGTCCCCGAAGGATTAATCATTAAATATCCCTAGCCGGAGTATTATCGAGACTGGACATCGATAATGCGGAATAGGCTAGTATTGCACTTGTGTGCGTTGTGAGGGCACAACGGCATAGTTCTCATATAGATAAGTATTGGATGCTTATGCAAGTGCGATAGGAGGTCGTGTTTCACCGATGGTACGGGAAACAGCTTCGCTCTGGATAGACCCCTCGGAATCCCATTGGTATTATGAATATGTCTATGGGAGGCCGAAATCAAGGTAGGTGTGTATAGTCTTAACCTGAGACTTACATCGCTAATGCTTACGACAATCGATATACTTTAGTTGAGGTCGTCTAGGACTCTAAACGGTTCTGTGTACGGCAATGCCGGGTATATTGAGAATCGTAGTGTATTGGATGTGATGTCAAGACGGAAGTATCACTCCAGTCATAGTGGAGATGATGTCACGCAGGATACGGTATTAGTGCTCTAAGAGATGCGCACCAATCATGATATTATGACCAGGTCATGAATATCCGATTATAGAGACTAGTTACCAGACATCCGATATGTGTTTCGGACGGGGCAGACACTTATCCAGCCCCAGCCCTAGCACGTGACTATCCGATACTGGGCCGATATGCACAATACATTAGTATACTACGCTTGATATAGATCTTAAATATTCTTAAAAGGATATGTCCGGAGAATTGGGATGACTTGGTGCTTTGCTAGGAGTGACCTTGTCTCGTAAATCGGTAGAACGTAGTACTTGGTAGTACGTGATTCGAATACTCCGACGACCGTATTTACTGCCAACTTATCCGGAGATCTCATGGGTCGCTTTCCGATAATCCACCGATGACGCACACAACTTGCACTCTTGAATAATATGGGATTATATAGATAAGAGAGAAAATTAATCTAGGATTAATTACGGAGATATTTTATCTAGGATAAAATATCGTCTAGAGAGAGATACGATTAATTTGGAATTAATCGGTAAAATTATTATATTCGATATAATAATCGAAATTCGATTTCGACGCGAAATTAAAATTAGATTTTAATTCGGGCAAACGAGTTAATTTAGAATTAATTCGTTAGCGACGTAAATAATAATTTCGCTAGGCGCAATTATTTATTTAAATTCGATTTAATTAACGTCGCGACGTAAGTTCGGTATTTCGGAAATATCGAACCCGAACGCGTGAGTGCACGTGGGCCCACTTTCATTTGGAAACGTGTGGGGCCCACATGACACATGTCATATTATGCATTATTTAAATTCTAATGCATTGCATGGAGATAGTGTACAATGCACTCAATGGTTTTGCATGGAAATTGAGTGTTTGACACTCTAAGCCATTGCATGATTTGTGTCATAAGTTTATTATTAATTTAATAAATATTATGGCATAAATATAAATTGATTTTTTGTAATAACTTAACACAAGATCATCTCTCTCAAAATTCTCTCTTCTCCTCACGCTAAAAGCATGAAATGCTCACTGGTTTTTGAACCAGAAAAATGTGAGCAATAGGGAAGCCAAGAGTGGATTTTCATGGTGAAAATTCAAGTGCTAGCACACTTACAAGTCTTGCGAAGGTGTTAGGGACGTTCACCCATGAGGCGGGACTCATCCGACGGAGTTTGGAGCTTCATTTTGAGACCCGAAACTGCCAAGACATTGAGCATGGGCTGCTGCAGTGGGCGTACAAAGGCAGTGCGTTTTTGGCTTCGATTCGTCTCCAAATCGACTCAACCGATCGATGTGAGTATTCCACTACCTCCGTTGATGTATTCACGCATGTTTTCATGTCTTGATTTGATCTTGGGACCTTAGAAAATTTCAACAGGAAATTCGTTAATTCAGAATTAGCGAAACCGAGCCCGAAAGTGTTTGCGGACACATTCGTATTTTGAAACGAGTGGGACCCGCAAATCACATCGCGAAGTCTCATCACTTAACACGACTAGTTGATGGATGTATCTAGTCACCTTTATTGGATGATACATTGTCATTATTCTCAATGTAAGTAGGTGAGGCCATTTAATGGCTTTTTGGGAGGCAAAACGTTTTCACGTTTTTGGAGGGATATTTACCAAATATTTTTTGGTAAATGTTATCTCATCATTCACGTTTTTGAAACCAAAAAGAGAAAACCAAAAGCAAACCAAAAGCCTCTCTTCCTCTTCTTCTTCTTGCTCACGCCGTGAGCTTCAACAAGGCAAAGAAAAATTGTTTTTCATTTCTCCATTTTGCTAGCACAATGAAGGATCAAAGGAGGTGATAGGGAAACAACCTTGGAGCTTGGAACACTTGAAGACTTGAAGCTTCTCTCCCTTTATGCTCTTGGCCGAAAGTTTCCACCTTGAAGACTCAAGGATTTTCTTCATCATTTTTCGTCACAAGCTTTGTAAGTATGATTCCGCCATGCTTCAAGCTTTGCATGTATAATCGTGTGTTTCATTGGCTTATAATTTCTTTGGGACTAATAATAGAAACCTACAAACATTCTTCTTCACTACTTCAGTCAATGGTGCTGCAATACTACAGAAGTCCTTAACAAATCTACGGTAGAAGCTTGCTAATCCATGGAAGCTTCTGACTTCTGTCACTATTGTTGGTGTCTGCCAATCCTGAATTGCCTTCACCTTTTCTAAATCTACCTCAATGCCATCTGCACTCACAATAAATCCAAGGAAAACAATTCTATCCATACAAAAAGTGCACTTATCAAAGTTAGCATACAGTTTTTCTTGCCTTAACACATCAAGAACATGCTTCAAATACATAACATGCTCATCTACTGTTTTACTATAAACTAAGATGTTATCAAAATAAACCACAACAAACTTACCTAAAAATGCACGCATAACATGATTCATCAATCTCATAAATGTGCTATGTGCGTTTGAAAGACCAAATGGCATAACTAACCATTCATACAAACCATACTTAGTCTTAAATGTAGTTTTCCACTCATCTCCCTCTCTCATGCAAATTTGATGTTATCCACTCTTTAAATCAATCTTACTAAAAATTTTGGAACCATGCAATTCATCCAACATGTCATCTAGTCTAGGAATGGGGTAACGATACTTTACCGTAATATTGTTGATAGCTCGGCAATCAACGCACATACGCCACGTCCCATATTTCTTAGGAACTAGAAGCACTGGTACTGCACAAGGACTCATGCTTTCCCTTACATACCCCTTGTCCATCAACTCCCGTACTTTCCTTTGTAGCTCCTCTATCTCCTCGGGATTGTTCCTATAAGCCGGTTTGTTAGGAATGACTGCTCCAAGTATGAAGTCTATATCGTGCTCAATACCTCTAATGGGTGGAAGCCCACTAGGTATGTCCTCTGTCAGTACGTCACTGTAATCCTGCAAAAGAGATGAAATAGACACAGGAAGCAAATGGTCAGAGTTAGTAAAATAAATATGAGGCTCCTTATAGACTAACAATAGCATGAGCTTGCTAGCCTTGAATACTTTCCTCGCTTAACCTTCACCCATGTAGAAACTCTTTTTAACTCTCCTTTTTATTTCCCCATCACGTTCACTCACACTCCCCTTGGGAACTCCCACGGCCTTGGCCTTATTTTTCTCACCAGATACACCACTCTCAATAGTATCACCCAAGTTGGTGTTTCCCTTCGCTCTCTCTTTGTCACGTTCAAGTTGCAACTTAACCTGATCTTCATGGACTTGTGCAGGTGTAAGTGGGTATAATGTAATGGGTTTTCCCTTATGCTGAAAAGAGTACTTGTTCTTGAACCCATCATGAATAACCTTCTTATCAAACTGCCACGGTCTGCCCAAAAGAATATGTCCTGCATGCATCGGTATCATATCACATAGGACATCATCTGTGTATGGACCAATGGTGAAGCTCAAAAATACCTGCTTTGTCAGACTTATTTCCCCACAATCATTTAACCACTACAACTTATAAGGCTTCGGGTGTCTCAAGCAACTCAACCCCAATCGTTCAATCAAAGTTGTGCTAGCAACATTAGTACAACTACCCCTATCTATAATCATACTACATCCCTTGCCATTCACACGGCACCTAGTATGGAATATGTTCTCCCTCTGCTGCACACTCTCATCCTCTACAACATGAGCTCTCAATGCACGCTTGACAACTAATGATAAGTTATTCAGCGGGTATGCAGCTCCCTCATGGTCACTAGCATCCTCCAACTCTGGCATCTCCTCCTCGACCTCACTATCGGTAGAGTACACCTCTCCACTCTTTTATCAATCACTAAGGTACGCCTATTGGGACATTGTGAAGCATATTGTCCCATGCCCAAACACTTGAAACACTTGACATCCTTAGTTCTAGCAGCTGCACCCTCAGGTTTTGGTCTAGTTTTGCTCGGTTTTGCAGCCTCTTTACCCTTTGCACTAGGTTCGGCCCTAGGCTTATTAAAGCCTCCACTGAACTCGCCTCTAGGCTTGTCAAAGCCTCCATCTCGCTTCTCATTCGGAACCCATTTTCCCCTCCATGCAGAAGTAGCCCGAGTACCAAATCTGGATGTTAACCTTTTCTTGAGTTGCCTTTCTACCTTGATAGCCATGTGAAGTATATCCTCCAAATCAACATAGTGATGCAACTCCACCATGTTTGTAATCTCTCTATTCAAGCCCCCTCGAAACTGTGCCATAGTAACTTCTGCATCCTCAACTACATTTGCCATGATCATGGCAACTTCCATCTCTGTGTAATAGTCCTCAACACTTTTGGTCCCCTGATACATATGTTGTAGTTTCTGATACAATTCCCTATAGTAATGGCTGGGTATAAATCTCGTTCTCATGAGACCTCTAAATTCTGCCATGTCTGAACCGGCCTCTCATAATTTCTCCTCCGAGTAGAGACAAGCTGATCCCACCAAATCATAGCATAATCGGTAAACTCAATTGCTGCCAGATTGATCTTCTTCTCTTCTGAGTAGCGATGACAGCTGAAAATCAATTCTATTTTCTTTTCCCATTCTAAATAAGCTTAAGGATCATTCTTGCCGTGGAATGTTGGTATCTTGATCTTGATGCTACCTAGATCACCATCTACATCTCCTCGTCTACCATATTCCCTCCTATCATAATCCCCTCTTCTGGCATCAAATGCACCTCTATCATCAAACCGTTTATCCCTCCTATCATTCCTCCTATCAAACTTCATATTAGGCCTCCTATCATGCCCAGGCTGAAATCTCTCCTCCACATCATCAAGACCATCAGAATCATCAAACTCATTTTCAGCTTCCTCTTTATCTGGTGGTACATACTATGGTGGTACACGTTGAGGTGGCACATTATGAGGTGGTGGTAGATTCTGAGGTGGTTGTATATGCTGGGGTGGTGGTGCTCTGGGACCGCTACCAGTTTGAATACTCTCTACACTCTTGGTCAATCTCTCCAAAGCAGTATTCATGTTCTCCATCATATCTGTAAATTTTCTATCCAAAGCCTCAAGCTTTTCATCATTGGTTAGACCTGTCATCTCAACACTAAACAAACAGATTAGAAATAATAAGAAAGTAAAGCAAATATGTAAATCCTCACAATCTCACGTGTTTACACTCGAATGATATCACTCCACTCGTGTTTGCACTCTATTGGCTTTTACCCGATACTGTGCTCACAATCACTGCATTTTACCACTCTTGAGTTTGTCCTCAATTCAAATGTGAATCACACTCAATCCAAGAATACAAACCAAATGTAGTCCTCAAGCCAGCATGAAACACAAAGGTCTAATAATATATATGGGACAAGTGGAAACAAAATGCGAAAAGGAATAACAACGACGAAGACTCAATCAATAATACTTAAACTAGAGTATTTGGAATAAAGAAGTGAACAATTAGCACAATGAAAAAAAATAAGCATGCAAATTCACGGTCGTATGCAATTTCGGGAGAAAATTTGGCACCGCTATAGAAATTTTGATGGGATACCCTCCACGGGCACCTAAATGATAATATGATCCCTATCACTGAAGTCTTTTTTTTTTTTTGATAACGTCAGATGCTGATACTGTGGTTCTGATTTCACAGGCTGATTTTCAGGGTCTGATTTCAGAGGCTACTGGTCAGAGTCTGATTTCAGAGGTTACTTTTCAGGGTCTGATTTGAGAGGTTACTTTTCATGGTCTGATTTCAGAGTCTGATTTCAGAGGCTAATCTTGAGGGTATGATTTCAGAGGCTAAGTTTCAGGGTCTGATTTCAGAGTCAGATTTCAAAGGCTAAGTTTTTAGAGTCTGATTTCAGAGTCTGATTTCAGGGTCTGAATTCAAAGGCTAAATTTTAAGGTCTGAATTCAGAGTCTAATTTCAAACTTCACTAGGGTTTTAGAAACAACACACAGTCGCCAAAGAACATGCTTATTTCTTCAACATAAGCTAAATAACAGAAAGTATATGATGAACTGATATGAAGAACCGAACAAAAACCCAGAACTGGAAAATGATAGAAGATGAACTGATATGCAAAACACAACAAAATCAGATCCAGAAATAAACAAAACGAAAACTGAAACAAGATCCAACAAGAATTGAAACAAAAATAACAAGAACGAAAATAAAAACAGAATCAATGAAAAGAAAAGATAGGAAAAATCAGACCTTGGAACCCTGAGCTCTAGATACCTAATGACAAGAAACCCACTTGGATTCGAAATCCAAGCAAACCCCTAGCAACTGACAGAACCCCAAGAACCTGTTGGATAAAATGACCCATAGCGTCACTATTTCCACAGATCATTGTGTTGTTGTAGCAAATTAACTATGTGACAAGGAAATTGCACTCTCATCATTTGTGATTAAATCACCATAGATATATAAATGAAGAGAGGTCCATATGATTAGTTCCTGGATTGAGATGATATGAGACAGTATCAGTCCATGAAGGATTAATCATTAAATATCCCTAGCCGGAGTATTATCGAGATAGGACATCAATAATGCGGAATAGGCTAGTATTGCACTTGTGCGCGTTGTGAGGGCACAACGACATAGTTCTCATATATATAAGTATTGGATATTTATGCAAGTGCGATAGGAGGTCGTGTTTCACCGATGGTACGGGAAACAGCTTCGCTCTGGATAGACCCCTCGGAATCCCATTGGTATTATGACTATGTGTCTATGGGAGGCCGAAATCAAGGTAGGTGTGTATAGTCTTAACCTGAGACTTACATCGCTAATACTTACGATAATCGATAGACTTTGGTCTTGGTGGTACAGGGCTTTAACCGGTTCTGCGTACTCCAATTCTGGGTTTATCAGAGAGTTGTAGTGTATTGGGTGTGATGTCAAGATGGAAGTATCACTTCAGTCATATTGGAGATGATGTCACGCAGGATACGGTACTAGTGCTCTTAAGTGTTGCGCAACCATCGGGATGTTATGACTAGGTCATACATATCCGATTATAGAGACTAGTTACCAGACATCCGACATGTGCTTCGGACGGGGTAGACACTTATCCAGCCCCAGCCCTAGCACGTGACTATCCGATACTGGGCCGATATACACAATACTACGATATACTACGCTTGATACAGATCTATATATTCTTGTAAGAATATTTCTGGAGAATTGGGTAGGCATGGCACTTTGCTAGAAGCCAACCTTGTCTTGTAAATCGGTATAAACGTAGTACGAGGTACTTACATGTTCGGATAATCCGATGACCGTATTTACTGCACTGCCAACATATCCGGAGATCTCATGGGTCGCTTCCTGAAGATTCACCGATGATGTTAACTCGCACTTAATTAATCTGGGATTAATTAGAAGAGAGAGAAAATTAATCTGGGATTAATTGCGGAGATATTTTATCTGGGATAAAATATTAATTAAAGAGAAAGAACGATTAATTTGGAATTAATCGATAAAATAATATATTTGATATATTATTAGAAATTTGATTTCGACACGGAATTAAATTAGATTTTAATTCGGGCGAACGAATTAATTTAGAATTAATTCGTTAGCGACGTGAATAGTGATTTCGCTAGGCGTAATCATTTAATTACGACGCGACGGAAAATTCGTTAATTTGGAATTAGCGAACCCGAGCCCGAGAGTGATTGCGAGCGCATTTGCATTTCGAATTCGAGTGCGGCACGCAAGTCACATTAAGTGTCAAATCACTAGTCGCATCAATTGTCAAATCACTTGTCACTTTGAGTGATGTGACATGACATGTTGTCACTTTATTAAAGTGACTTGATGTGAATTCTAAAAGGTGGTTGGGAAAAGTTAAATTGCTTTTCACTTTACCTTTTGATTTTTTGAATTAAAGTAATATATATTTGTTTTATTTAATTTACTTGGTAATGTAATAAATATATATATTAAAGCTTTATCTTCTCTCTCTCCAACTTTAGGGCTACGGTTTCAAGGAAACCTTTCTCTCTTTCCCTTCTCTTCTTCTCTCACTTCTCAGCTGTTTCTTAGCCGATTTTCTTTTTTTTTTGGTTGTTTGCCGATCAAGAAGAGAATAAAAGGAAGAAGACAAGTGCTAGCACACCTTTGGTTATACATAGGTGTGATATGGAAACGAATTTATGAGCTTGGAATTCTTTGGAAGCTTGAAGCTTGGAGCTTCATGGTGTTCATCCATGGCCGAATTTTTAAAGGTTCAAAGAGGAGCAAAACCGAGCACTCCACTGCAGTACAAGGACGCCACTCACTCTAGCCGGCGCATGGAGAGAGCATGCGTTTTTCATCTTCAACCGCATCCAACCGATCAATGTGAGTATGTATTCCGCCTTACTCCTTTGAGTATTCAACTCGTTTTTATGCATGTTTGTGATCCTTGGGACTTGATTGAAACTCTACAATGGTATCTTGAGCTATTGGTTGCATAAAACGAATTAGGGTTCTTGAGCAAATTTGGGCCTTTTGATTTAAGCATGATTTTGACAAATTGTTTGTTTAAGAATGCTTGTATATGAATAAATTAGAGTTATATGTAATCAATTTGATAAAAATTAATTGGATTGATTTTCCCCAATTTGCTTAATGTTGGCCAAAACTTTAATTTGGGTAAACTCAATTTGAGCATCAAATGATTAAATTGTTTAGTATAGTATGCTTGAATAAGGTTGAATTGATGTTGTGCATAATCAATTTCATGAAATTTGGTTGGATCCATTTTTCCCTAAATTTTGGGCATGACAAATTTGGGTAAACTTGATTTTGAGCATGTTTAATGAAATTGGATGATTTAGAATGCTTAAATGTTGTTTAATTGATGATGATTAGATCAATTTGATGAAAAGTGTTTGGAACAATTTTTCCCCAATTTGCTTGTGATGGCCGAATTTGGCAAGTGCCCTAATGTCTTGGTTTTTTTGATTTTTTGTTCATTGGATGACTTAGAAATCATTTGGGGATGTTGAATTTATGTTTGATTGGGTTCAATTGGATTGAATTGAATTTGGGTGGGCATTTTTTCCCCCTTATGGCCGAGACTTTAGCATGTATAAATTGGGTTTGATTTTGATTTAATTATGTTGGACATGATTAATTGATGTTAAGCATCATTAATTGGACAAATTTGATGTTTTGGAAACTTTGATTTGGGTAATTAATAATGCTATACACTTTAGGTAATTTAATTGGAAAATTTGGATTTTTTTTGAATTAAATTATTGGGCTTAAAATTGGATTTGGGCTTTCAAAGTTGTTATTGGGTTTATTGGACTTTGTTGTACAAAGTGGTTTAGGCCAAAATTGGTTGGATCCAATTAGGCCCAAAACCGCTTCCAAAAGGCCCAAATGCGACTAATGAACCTTTAACGTTTAATTGGGCCCTAAATTAATTTATGGACTTATGGGGTAACTCCCGGATTGGACTTTGGTTGCGGGTTTGACCCGAGTTGACCAAAAGTCCACGCCTCAAGAAATTAATTAAAAGCCCATTGGACTTTAATTAAATTAATATTGGATATTAATCGGGCTTTGAGACCCGTAACGATTAAATTTGGAATTTAAGTCGTAAAGGTTTATTTTATAAAGTGTAATATTTAATTTGGAATTAAATAATGAATTAGAATTAAATACGTATTAAATTGGATTTAATCATTAATTTAATTTAATTAGTAGAAATCGTACTTTGAATACGTGTTCGCAATACGAGTTTGACTCGAACAAAATCAAATCTTTGTTTGAACATTGGATGATCACTATTATCAAGATTAATTAATTGGATTTGATTGATTGATAACATGCTTGTATGAATACATGGTTGTGATGTTTGAATAATGTATATCGGATGGATATTAGCCGGGTGGGGCATTTTAGAAATTGTTGTAATAAATTTGATTTATTAAATGGACCTGCGTGTCCAGCCTTATCTCCTATTTCTTTGTATTCTCTTCTCACCTATTCCCCTCCATGTAAATGAGGTTTCTTTAGAAGTGTAGTGTAACGGGTAGAAGAAATATTTGTGCTAGCGGGAGAGAGAAAGTGAGAGATTTGATCTAGGATCAATATGTAAAATATACATCCGCATATCATTATTATTTTATATCATATGCGCTTTATTATGTGTTTAGAAGAATGCATGTTTAAGGGTGTATGATGATGAGACCTTAACAAAGATAATTAATTGGTAGCCAATTGCACGCGAAAAACCCTCATAAATATCATGCGTTTTTTCCTTCCATTGAGTGATTCTTACTCAAGATCCGAGATTGGCAGGGGTTTGTTGGCCAAAGTCAAGCCCTTGTCCGTCGAAGATGTGTTTTAATCACGAGGCTTTGTTCCATATCGGTGTCGTGTCCAAGTTGTGGTTGTTGGCCAAAGTCAAGACCACTTCTTGTCCATTGACATTGATTACGAAGCTTCCATGTCAATGGGTCCGCGCTTGACTGGGATCACTAGGTTTGTTGTGCCAAAGCCAAGGCCTAGTTGATTCAGAGGAAAAAGGTTAGGGTATACATTCGATGTATAGGCATATATAAGATATATGTTTGGGACTTGGATGTCCACCTACTGGATCTAGGAGTTGGATGAGATCCAATTGATCTTCGAGATCTACCTAGTTAATTATCATACAATTTGTTGGCCAAAGTCAAGATTGTGTGATATTTAACGGGATCCTAGCCCACTAGGAAACACGGTTTTCCCGAGTACTCCAGAGGGTTAGAGGCTCGACGAAAAATAGTGGGAGGCAAGAATTGAATTTGCAATACTCGTTCAATTACTCGCCATACGCGCTCATTTAAATTATTTCGTCATTAGATTAAATGTTAGTTGGACTAATATTTAAATTGTTGTTTTAATAAACAGTTGGACTGTATTATACTTGATTATATATAATTGGATTATATTAATCAATATATTTGAATTAATTAATTTCAGTTTACAGTTGATTTTATAATTGGATTATAGTAATCAATGTAATTGAGGTTAATTAATTGGGATTATATTTGATTATATAGTTGGACTATTATAATCATTATAATATATATAGTACCACTAATCGTTGATTAAATAGTTGGACTATTGTAATCAAGATAAAATTGAAAAGTTGGATATTTAAAATATAATCTGGGATTAAAATATTTTAAATGATTTAATTTTCAAATTGGGAATAAATAATAGGTTACTTTATTTGATAAAATAACTTATTATACCTTACGCCCAAATTAAGCAAAATAAGTAGAGCATAAAATCTTTGGAAGATTTATGTGATGATGACTTTAATGCTTAATTTAATATACTTGTCATAAATCTAATTTTAGATTTAAGAAGTATTAAAATTGCAATTTATAATTCTTGGAGAATTAATTGACTATTCTAGAGGAGATAAAGTCAAAGTTTGCAATTGGGCATGTAGCACGAGGTGCACATCGTTTCGATATTCCGAAACCCAAGGCTTGGCCAAAGGTTTGTGAAATATTGAAAGGATAATTGACATATCCCAAAGTGACTACCATTTGGATATGGCAGACACGAAGGAATTAAAGAAAGGGCATGGCTCTTACTTTGAAAATGTTTGTCTTAGTTATGTTCACAGCTAGTATTGAAATTAGATTTTAAATACTTAGTGTGGTACATAAAATATATGTATTGATGTTCAGAATCTGCTTTGAGCAGGATACTGACTTCAAGCTGAGATTCTCTGCGAATCGGAAACGGGACGAAAGTCGTTGTTTCGACCGTAGATACCTAAGTTTAGGAACTACCCTTCGGGTGTGTACTTAAATTAGGAACTGTTATAAATGTAACTAGTTTGACTAGAGACATTATCTCTATATCAGTGTTTAATCCGTTGCGGATAAAACCTTTATATTATAGAACACTAAGTGTTTTATTATATAAAGATGATACTGAGATAAATACATTAGATGTAAATAACAGAATTTATATTTGAATATAAATAAAATCTCAAACATATAAAATGACAATAAATAGCTCAAATTGATTTGATCAATAGAGACTTATTTGTGGCATTGTTGTCTAGGACACAATTTAACGAGACTCGTATATCCACACTTTTGAAGAGTGGGTACTAGGACTGATTTGACTATTCAAATAAGGTCTGCGAATCTAGTTTATTAGGTAAAGTACCTAAAATACTATTTACTTGGTAATAGTAAAAGGGCCACCGATCTGTTAGCCTATTCATGGTGAAGTAAGTGGGCCCATATCTAGCTAGGCTAGATGTGAACATGAATATTTCGTGACCTTAACGGATGTGGCATCACGTTATGGTTATGTGTTTTCTTTGAAGAACACAAATCGAAACTTTTGAGTTTCGACATGAATAAATAAAACAGATCGGCTATAGTATTATTCCGCCACGGTAAGACCGTAATGGAAAATACTTAAGCAGTAGTTTCGTATATACTGAAAGAGTATAGTATTCTTTCAAATGAGGACTCCTCCCGAGACACGTCAGTTAGACGGTGTGTCCGAACAAAACCAATTTTGTTGGACATGATAGGCTAATCACGAGTCGCTCTGAGCTACTGTTTCCTTCAATAGGATATGTACTAACAGTGCAAAACTTATTTAGAATAAGGTTCCATATAAATCTGTTTGACAGATGTCATATAGGATATGACAGGGAAGAAACGAGGTTTCTCATTCCTGATAATTTGGGTATGCCAGGCATATGTTTGGATGATACCAAACTAAGGACCCAAATTGGATAATGCCAATATAGGTTATCCTAAGGGAAACCTTAAGTATAGTACTTATAAAATCTCACATGAGAACAATGTGATTGTTGCTCACCATGCGGTTTTCCTGAGAGGAATACCGATATGCAGTGGTCAGTGGGAGGATAGTGATACTCGATGAAAATCGGAGTAATACTGTTCAAGGCACGAAGTCCTTAATGGAACACAAATAGTTCATCAATGATGAATCTGTACCATTAATCTTCGAATACACAAGACTGAGTAGATAGTTAGAGTCAGAAAACGACCTAGGGTATGGGTTTCTGATCTAACCTCATAAAGATGTCAATCTTATGAAGGTATATCCACCGACTACGTTTGAGGAAGTGATACGAGGTATCGACTCCCTATTATGGCAAAGTGCCATGAGTCCGGAATGGATTCCATGTATAACAACTATTTTGGATACTAGTTGTTTGTACCACAAGGCATTGTGCCTATTGGTACATTAAACGTCTTCAAGGAAGACATACATGGAAGGCAATACCAACGTACAAAGCTGGGCTTTTGACGAAAGGTATCGTTATCAACATTGTGTTAATAACGGTTCAACCTTTTACCTGTTGCCATGGTAAATCCATTTTGAAGATGCTTGTTGATAACTGCATATTTCATTTATGAAATGTGTCAGTTGCAGATCAAATCGCTTTCCTGAAAAGGAAACCTTTTGGAGGATGTTTACAACATCCTGACGATTTTGTATAACCGACAAACAAGGTTTGCGGGTTATTCGATCCATGTTTGGATTGAAGCAAGCATAAGTTCTTGGAACTGACGTTTTGAAATAATCATAATAGTTTATGATTTGACTCAAAACGAAATAATTCTTGTGTATATAAGGAGGTTAGTGGGAGAGGGCACTGACAATGAAATTCCCATAAAGCTATCGGTGAAAGCTTGGCTTTCATAAGAAATTCTCCGTAGAATTCTGGGGAGTAACAACCTTTATTCAAGGAATAAAGATCTACAAAGGGATAGATTTGGAGTTGTTAACACTCTGGAAATTGTACATTTAAAATGTACTTGTATTGGTGTCTCATACGCTTCGAGCATATGGATCACAATCGGGTCAATCCAAGTGATAGTCACTGGATTGAAGATTAAGAACATCTGTTAGTATCTGAGAGAACTAAAGATGTTGTCTTAAACTATGGAGATGGAGAACTTGAAGTGACTGGGATCACTGCTGCAAGTTTCCAAACATTAAATAATACGGTACTATAAAGTTTGAATAACGGGACAGTAAGCTGGAAATATTCCGAGCAAGATAACTGTTGCCGAAAATAACAACAAATTCGGATTATTGCTGCAGCTGAGGCAGCAATAGAAGCCATTTGGATTGATAATAAATCTAATTAGATTAGATATAGTTCTGTTAGCAGCTGAGCTAGGCGTCAGCACAGGCTAAAGAATTAATGGTCTCATCGACGATCCAGATATATACTTCTATATCATCTGATTCGTTCGGATCATACATCGTGGCGATGTGATGATCGTATAAATCGCGTCAGAAGATAATTACGCAAATCCGCTGACGAAAACCTTTCCTCAGCAATTTGAGCGAACCGTACATAGTTCGGGTGTTGGACACTTGAGTGACTGGCTATGTGCCAAGTGGGAGATTGTTGGATAAAATGACCCATAGCGTCACTATTTGCACAGATCATTGTGTTGTTGTAGCAAATTAACTATGTGACAAGGAAATTGCACTCTCATCATTTGTGATTAAATCACAATAGATATATAAATGAAGAGGTCCATATGATTAGTTCCTGGATTGAGATGATATGAGACAGTATCAGTCCACGAAGGATTAATCATTAAATATCCCTAGCCGGAGTATTATCGAGATATGACATCAATAATGCGGAATAGGCTAGTATTGCACTTGTGCGCGTTGTGAGGGCACAACGACATAGTTCTCATATATATAAGTATTGGATACTTATGCAAGTGCGATAGGAGGTCGTGTTTCACACCGATGGTACGGGAACAGCTTCGCTCTGGATAGACCCCTCTCGGAATCCCATTGGTATTATGACTATGTGTCTATGGGAGGCCGAAATCAAGGTAGGTGTGTATAGTCTTAACCTGAGACTTACATCGCTAATACTTACGATAATCGATAGACTTTGGTCTTGGTGGTACAGGGCTTTAACCGGTTCTGCGTACTCCAATTCTGGGTTTATCAGAGAGTCGTAGTGTATTGGGTGTGATGTCAAGACGGAAGTATCACTTCAGTCATATTGGAGATGATGTCACGCAGGATACGGTACTAGTGATCTTAAGTGTTGCGCAACCATCGGGATGTTATGACTAGGTCATGCATATCCGATTATAGAGACTAGTTACCAGACATCCGACATGTGCTTCGGACGGGGTAGACACTTATCCAGTCCCAGCCCTAGCACGTGGCTATCCGATACTGGGCCGATATACACAATACTACGGTATACTACGCTTGATACAGATCTATATATTCCTGTAAGAATATTTCTGGAGAATTGGGTAGGCATGGCGCTTTGCTAGAAGCCAACCTTGTCTTGTAAATCGGTATAAACGTAGTACGAGGTACTTACGTGTTCGGATAATCCGATGATCGTATTTACTGCCAACATATCCGGAGATCTCATGGGTCGCTTCCTGAAGATTCACCGATGATGTATAACTCGCACTTATTAATCTGGGATTAATTAGAAGAGAGAGAAAATTAATCTGGGATTAATTGCGGAGATATTTTATCTGGGATAAAATATTAATTAAAGAGAGAGAACGATTAATTTGGAATTAATCGATAAAATATATATTTGATATATTATTAGAAATTGGATTTCGACGCGGATAAAATTAGATTTTAATTCGGGCGAACGAATTAATTTAGAATTAATTCGTTAGCGACGTGAATAGTGATTTCGCTAGGCGTAATCATTTAATTACGACGCGACGGAAAATTCGTTAATTTGGAATTAGCGAACCCGACCCCGAGAGTGATTGCGAGCGCATTTTCATTTCGAATTCGAGTGCGGCACGCAAGTCACATTAAGTGTCAAATCACTAGTCGCATCAATTGTCAAATCACTTGTCACTTTGAGTGATGTGACATGACATGTTGTCACTTTATTAAAGTGACTTGATGTGAATTCTAAAAGGTGGTTGGGAAAAGTTAAATTGCTTTTCACTTTTACCTTTTGATTTTTGAATTAAAGTAATATATATATGTTTTATTTAATTTACTTGGTAAATGTAATAAATATATATATTAAGCTTTATCTTCTCTCTCTCCAACTTTAGGGCATACGGTTTCAAGGAAACCTTTCTCTCTTTCCTCATCTTCTTCTCTCACGGTTTTAGCCGATTTCTTTCTTTTTTTTTTTCTGGTTTTTGCCGAATCAAGAAGATAATAAAAGGAAGAAGACAAGTGCTAGCACACCTTGGGTTATACAAAGGTGATAGGGAAACGAATTTGTGAGCTTGGAATTCCTTTTGGAAGCTTGAAGCTTGGAGCTTCAATGGTGTTCATCCATGGCCGAATTTTTGAGGTTCAAAGAGGAGCAAAACCGAGCACTCCACTGCAGTACAAGGACGCCACTGCCGCGCATGGAGAGAGCAGTGCGTTTTTCATCTTCAACCGCATCCAACCGATCAATGTGAGTATGTATTCCGCTTACTCCTTTGAGTATTCAACTCGTTTTTATGCATGTTTGTGATCCTTGGGACTTGATTGAAACTCTACAGAACCGTGAATTTGATTTTGTGGAAACAAAACCCTTCCAAGGCCACGAAGAAGATCCATAAAGAACTTTCCCTTGAGAACCTTTAAGATGAATCCTTGTAGTGTTTTGCTAGCAATGGAGACGCCACTAAGTTTGCCAAAACTTAGATAAGTCGATTCAAACTTGAAAAGGGGAATCCCCCCTTACAAGAATTCGGCCATAGCCAAAGCTTTAAGCTTTTGATTTTTATAAATTTCGTTGATTGTTTTTCAAATGAAAAAGAAAGAAAGCTTAAATAGTTTTACAAAGAGAAACCCTAAAGGCATAAAGACAACAATGCCCCTAAAGGCTAAATTACAAAAATACCAAAGTCTTCAAGTCTTCAAAGGCTTTTGAAGCTGATTTGGGCCAAGTGAAGTGGCTTTGGGCCCTCTCTATTGAAGCCCACATGCGTCTCTATTTGTTTGTTGCAATCGGCCATAAAACTCTGAACTAATCCCGCCATTGCTTCTTTGAGTCTTTTGGTCCTCTTCCTCGTAATTGGCCCTTCTGGTACTTGTAATGGGTCTTTTGCTTTGTTGTCGGCCTGGATCATGTCATATGCATTAAGAAAATATTCGGTAGATTAAATAACTTAGAACTGTGATTTATGAGATTTTGACGTAAAAGCATCAGATGACTGTATGGTAAAGGATGGTCTGATATGAGATCACACCACATATCCTTATCCATTTAATGAATATTATATTCAGGAAGTGATTAAATCTCATTTATTCGATGATTGTCATTGGACCACATATTTATTAAACTAATGCTTTGGAAATATGTAGTTTAATGAATTAGAAATTGCCTTGTATAGTTTTCTTTGCTTCGTAACTCAGTTAATGAATTGTCATGACTTAGTTATGTGTTTCTACTAGAGAACATGTTGAACGTCTTGAATTGTTCAAGAACTGTCAATATGTTACTAATGAAACTCGGATAGAATATTTTGAATAGTTCAAAGATATTTTATCTGTAGTGTTGAAAACTTTGTCTTTAAAAATTCATTGCGCATCTTTGAATTGTTCGAAGATGTTTGATTTGATAAAATGCGTAAATTTAAGGCAATTAGTTCTGTAGTTATTTAATGAATGTGATTCTTACTCAGTATATTAAACTTCCACGATTCCATTGTGATGGAATTGGTCAGTGGGAGTTATCGAATCTTATATGATTTGATTCTTTGATATTAAGAGTTACCGAATTGGTTTTCAATACTTTTGGGGTTATCCTTCACTAACGCTATTTTGTCTCTTTAATTTAAGTTCCATTTGTTTCTACAGTTACATATATGATATGTATAGTAGAAAATTCGAATCTTGAAAAGTTTGAGATTTGAATCTTTCTTTTATATAATAGTTATATAATTGAAAGTACTTGTACCTCGGAGGTACGAGTGATGGGTTTATCATTTATTCTATTTGATGGAGTATTGAATTCTATTTGATAGAATATCTTTTCTACGATCCCGAGTAATAAAATTATTTTTTACTTGGTGGTTAATATTGGATGTTGACGATTGCATAAAAGATTGGACTTTGTGATGTCAAATGTTAAAATGATAAACTGTAATGGAACTATGTAATTAATAAGATGAAAAGACCCTTAGACAACTGCCGTATAAGTCATATAGGATGTCAGAATCATTTACAAAGTATCTGATACTTAATGGTTTTGATGTTTTCTTTTCGAAGAAAAATATACTATAACTTATAGCGGGAGCGATATTTGATATCGACTTAGGAAGTTAACGTTGAACCATAGATCTAAGATTGTTCGTGGCTTACTACGATCAAATTTTGAACTTGATTAAGCTTTTGTTATGAATAGTTCATAAAATATGCAAATAGTTTACGCAGCAAAAACGAAATGAGCTTGATAAAGGTTTGACCTTTATAGTATGACAATGAGAAAAGTTATCCTCAGTAGTCTATTGTAAATTATGAGAATACTTATCTCTGGTCGCTCTAATTGAACAGTTAAAGATTTGTTGGTTAATGTTGATATCAAATTGTGTATTTTGGCTAAAGAATGCAAAGTGGCGTTCTTGAGTGATTTCTTCTAATGAGAGATCCGTTGTGATTTCTTTGTTTGAAGAATTCATTCTAGAATGGCCCTGGAGTTTGTATTCTGCTAAGATCACAATTTGATATACTAGCTTATGGAGCCTATTGTAGACTCAGATAAGCTTTTCGGAAATCCGTGTTCTCTGATTTTGATATCAGTCAGATTGTCTAGTTTTATCGATGTATAGAGAATACATATTTGTCAGTAGGGTCAGTGGGAGCATATAAATTTCTTTCTAGTATAATATATCCTAAGTCTTCTTTACTTCGTGGGAGCAGTGAGAGTAGTCTCTGATATATTTAATATAAAGTTTTTGTTGGACAAAATGACCCATAGCGTCACTATTTGCACAGATCATTGTGTTGTTGTAGAAAATTAACTATGTGACAAGGAAATTGCACTCTCATCATTTGTGATTAGATCACCATAGATATATAAATGAAGAGAGGTCCCTATGATTAGTTCCTGGACTGAGAATGATATGAGACAGTATCAGTCCCCGAAGGATTAATCATTAAATATCCCTAGCCGGAGTATTATCGAGACTGGACATCGATAATGCGGAATAGGCTAGTATTGCACTTGTGTGCGTTGTGAGGGCACAACGGCATAGTTCTCATATATATAAGTATTGGATACTTATGCAAGTGCGATAGAAGGTCGTGTTTCACCGATGGTACGGGAAACAGCTTCTCTGTTGGATAATATGACCCATATCGTCACTATTTGTACAGATCACGGTGTTGTTGTACAAATTTACTATGTGACAAGGAAATTGCACTCTCATCATTTGTGATTAGATCACTATAGATGTATAAATGAAGAGAGGTCCATATGATTAGTTCCTGGATTGAGATGATATGAGACAGTATCAGTCCATGAAGGATTAATCATTAAATATCCCTAGCCGGAGTATTATCGAGACAGGACATCGATAATGCGGAATAGGCTAGTATTTCACTTGTGCGCGTTGTGAGGGCACAACGGCATAGTTCTCATATATTTAAGTATTGGATACTTATGCAAGTGCGATAGGAGGTTGTGTTTCACCGATGGTACGGGAAACAGCTTCGCTCTGGATAGACCCCTCGGAATCCCATTGGTATTATGACTATGTGTCTATGGGAGGCCGAAATCAAGTATTAGCGATGCAAGTCTCAGGTTAAGACTATACACACCTACCTTGATTTCGGCCTCCCAGAGACACATAGTCATAATACCAATGGGATTCCGAGGGGTCTATCCAGAGCGAAGCTGTTTCCCGTACCATCGGTGAAACACAACCTCCTATCACACTTGCATAAGTATCCAATACTTAAATACATGAGAACTATGTCGTTGTGCCCTCACAACGCGCACAAGTGCAATACTAGCATATTCCGTATTATCGATGTCCTGTCTCGATAATACTCCGGCTAGGGATATTTAATGATTAATCCTTCGTGGACTGATACTGTCTCATATCATCTCAATCCAGGACCTAATCATATGGACCTCTCTTCATTTATACATCTATGGTGATCTAATCACAAATGATGAGAGTGCAATTTCCTTGTCACATAGTTAATTTGTACAACAACACCGTGATCTGTACAAATAGTGACGCTATGGGTCATGTTATCCAACAATCTCCCACTTGGCACATAGCCAGTCACTCGAGTGTCTAACACCCGAACTATGTACGGTTCGCTCAAATTGCTGAGAAAAGATTTTCGTCAGCGGATTTGCGTAATTATCTTCTGACGCGATTTGTACGATCATCACATCGCCACGATGTATGATCCGAACGAATCAGATGAATATAGAAGTATATATCTGGATCGTCGATGAGACCATTAATTCTTTAGCCTGTGCTGACACCTAGCTCAGCCACTAACAGAACTATATCTAATCTAATTAGATTTATTATCGATCCAAATGGCTTCTATTGCTGCCTCAGCTGCAGCAATAATCCGCATTTGTTGTTAATTCGGCAACAGTTATCTTGCTCGGAATATTTCCAGCTTACTGTCTCGTTATTCAAACTTTATAGTACCGCAGTATTTACCGGTTTGGAAACTTGCAGTAGTGATCCTAGTCACTTCAAGTTCTCCATCTCCATAGTTTAAGAGACAACATCTTTAGTTCTCTCAGATACTAACAGATGTTCTTAACTTCAATCCAATGACTATCACTTGGATTGTCCTGATTGTGACTCCATATGCTCGAAGCGTATGAGACACCAATACAAGTACATTTTAAATGTATAATTTCCATAGAGTGTTAACAACTCCAAATCTATCCCAGTAGATCTTTATTCCTTGAATAAAGGTTGTTACTCCCCAGAATTCTACGGAGAATTTCTTATGAAAGCCAAGCTTTCAGCGATTGCTTTATGGGAATTTCATTTCCAAGAAATGACATATTATCATTATTTTACAGGACATTCATGTCAGTGCACTCCCACTAACCCTTTTATATACACAAGAATCATTTCGTTTTGAATTAAATCATACTCCATTATGATTACATCAAAACGACAATTCCTAGAACCTATGCTTGCTTCAATCCAAACATGGATCGAATAACCTGCGAACCTTGTTTGCTTGTTATTGTACGATAAACCGACAGGATGTTATAAACATCCTCCGAAAGGTTTCCTTTTCAGGAAAGCGATTTTCCGTTAAGCTGTCATATTTCATAAATGAAATACACAGCTTTAGCAAGCATTATCCAAATGGATTTACAATGGCAACAGGTAAAAGGTTTCGTCGGAATCAACACAATGTTGATAACTCTACCTTTTCTTTACAAGCCTAGCTTAGTACGTTGGTATGTTGCCTTCCATGTATGTCTTCCTTGAAGACTTATAAAGTACCAATAGGCACAATGCCTTATGGTACATCAACTAGTATCCAAACTTGTTGATATACATGGAATCCATTTTGGACTCATGACACTTTGTCATAATAGGGAGTCGATACCCTGTATCACTACCTCATACGTAATCAGTTGGTATACCTTAAAAGATTAACATCTTTATGAGGTGAGATCAGAAACCCATACCCCAGGTTGTTTTCTGACTCTCTCTGATCTACGCGGTTCTTGTGTACTCGAAGATTAATGGTATAGGTTCATCATAGATGAACTATTTGTGTTCCATTAAGGACTTCGTGCCTTGAACAGTATTACTCCGATTTTCATCGAGTATCACTATCCTCCCACTGACCACTGCATATCGGTATTCCTCTCAGGAAAAACCGCATGGTGAGCAACAATCACATTGTTCTCATGTGAGATATATAAGTACTTATACTTATGGTTCCCTTAGGATAACCTATATTGGCACTTATCCAATTTGGGTCTTTAGTTTGGTATCATCCAAACGTTATGCCTGGCATACCCAAATTATCAGGAATGAGAAACCTCGTTTCTTCCCTGTTCATATCCTATATGTAATCTGTCAAACAGATTATTATGGAACCTTATTCTAAATAAGTTATTGCAATTTTAAAACTTATCCGTTGAAGGAAATGGTAGCTCAGAGTGACTCATGATTAGCCTTATCATGTCTACCATGATTCGGCTAATCAGTTCGGAAACACCGTCACTTTGACGTGTTCTGGGAGGAGTCCTCATTTGAAAGAATACTATACTCTTTCAAGTATATAAGAAACTTATTGCTTAAGTATTTTCCATTACGGTCTTACCGTGACGGTATAATACTATAGCCGATCTGTTTGTCTATTTCGTGTCGAAACTCTAAAAGTTTCTGATTTGTGTTCTTCAAAAGAAACACATAACCCTAACGTGATGCCACATCCGTTAAGGTCACGAAATATTCATGTTCACATCTAGGCTAGCTAGATATGGGCCCACTAACTTCACCATGAATAGGGCTAACAGATCGGTGGCACTTACACTATTACCAAGTAAACAGTGTTTTAGGTACTTTACCTAACAAACTAGATTCGTAGACTTTATTTGAATAGTCAAATCAGTCCTAGTATCCACTCTTCAAAAGTGTGGATATACGAGTCTTGTATAATTGTGTCCCAGACAACAATGCCACAAATAAGTCTCTATTGATCAAATCAATTTGAGCTATTTATTTGTCATTTTATATGTTTGAGATTTTAATTATATTCAAAATATAAATTCTGTTATTCACATCTAATGTGTTTATCTCAGTATCATCTTTATATAATGAAACACTTAGTGTTCTAGAATATAAAGGTTTATCCACAATGGATTAAACACTGATATAGAGATAATGTCTCCAGTCAAACTAGTTACATTATAACAGTTCCTAATTTAAGTGCACACCCGAAGGGTAGTTCCTAAACTTAGGTATCTAAGGTCGAAACAGCGACTTTCGTCCCGTTTCCGATTCGCAGAGCAATCTCAGCTTGAAGTCAGTATCCTGCTCAAAGCAGATTCTGAACATCAATACATATATTTTATGTACCACACTAAGTATTTAAAATCTAATTTCAATACTAGCTGTGAACATAACTAAGACAAACATTTTCAAAGTAAAAGCCTTGCCCTTTCTTAATTCCTTCGTGTCTGCCATATCCAAATGGTAGTCACTTTGGGATATGTCAATTATCTTTTTCAATATTTCAAAAACCTTAGGCCAAGCTTGGGTTTTTAGAATATCGAAACGATGTGCACCTCGTGCTACATGCCCAATTGCAAACTTTGACTTTATCTCCTCTAGAATAGTCAATTAATTCTCCAAGAATTATAAATTGCAATTTTAATACTTCTTAAATCTAAAATTAGATTTATGACAAGTATATTAAATTAAGCATTAAAGTCATCATCACATAAATCTTCCAAAGATTTTATGCTCTACTTATTTTGCTTAATTTTGGGCTTAAGGTATAATAAGTTATTTTATCAAATAAATAAATCTATTATTTATTCCCAATTTGAAAATTAATTATTTAAAATATTTTAATCTCTCAGATTATATTTTAATATCCAACTTTTCAATTTTATCTGATTACAATAGTCCAACTATTTAATCAACGATTAGTGGTACTATATTATAATGATTATAATAGTCCAACTATATAATCAAATATAATCCAAATTAATTAACCTCAATTACATTGATTACTATAATCCAATTATAAAATCAACTGTAAACTGAAATTAATTAATTCAAATATATTGATTAATATAATCCAATTATATATAATCAAGTATAATACAGTCCAACTGTTTATTAAAACAACAATTTAAATATTAGTCTAACTAACATTTAATCTAATGACAAAATAATTTAAATGAGCGCGTATGGCGAGTAATTGAACGAGTATTGCAAATTCAATTCTTGCCTCCCACTATTTTTCGTCGAGCCTCTAACCCTCTGTCGAGTACTCGGGAAACCGTGTTTTCCTAGTGGGCTAGGATCCCGTTAAATATCACACAATCTTGACTTTGGCCAACAAATTGTATGATAATTAACTAGGTAGATCTCTAAGATCAATTGGATCTCATCCAACTCCTAGATCCAGTAGGTGGACATCCAAGTCCCAAACATATATCTTATATATGCCTATACATCGAATGTATAGCCTAACCTTTTTCCTCTGAATCAACTAGGCCTTGGCTTTGGCACAAGAAACCTAGTGATCCCAGTCAAGCGCGGACCCATTGACATGGAAGCTTCGTAATCAATGTCAATGGACAAGAAGTGTTCTTGAATTTGGCCAACAAACCACAACTTGGACACGACACCGATATGGAACAAAGCCTCGTGATTAAAACACATCTTCGATGGACAAGGGCTTGACTTTGGCCAACAACCCCTGCCAATCTCGGATCTTCAGTAAGAATCACTCAATGGAAGGAAAATAAACGCTTGATATTTAACGAGGGTTTTTTGCGTGCAAATTGGCTACCAATTTTAATTATCTTTGTTAAGGTCTCATCATCATACACCCTTAAACATGCATTCTAAACACATAATAAAGCTCATATGTAAAATAATAATGATATGCGGATGGATATTTTACACATTGATCCTAGATCAAATCTCTCACTTACTCTCTCCAGCTAGCACAAATATTTCTTCTACCAGTTACACTACACTTCTAAAGAAACCTCATTTACATTGAGGGGAATAGGTGAGAAGAGAATACAAAGAAATAGGAGATAAGGCTGGACTCGCAGGTCCAATTAATAAATCAAATTTATTACAACAATTTCTAAAATTGCCCCACCCGGCTAATATCCATCCGATATACATTATTCAAACATCACAACCATGTATTCATACAAGCATGTTATCAATCAATCAAATCAAATTAATTAATCTTGATAATTAGTGATCATCCAATGTTCAAACAAAGATTTGATTTTGTTCGAGTCAAACTCGTATTGCGAACACGTACTCAAAGTACGATTTCTACGAATTAAATTAAATTACATAATTAAATCCAATTTAATACGCATTTAATTCTAATTCATTATTTAATTCCAAATTAAATATTACACTTTATAAAATAAACCTTTACGACTTAAATTCCAAATTCAATCGTTACGGGTCTCAAAGCCCGATTAATATCCAATATTAATTTAATTAAAGTCCAATGGGCTTTTTAATTAATTTCTTCAAGGCGTGGACTTTTGGTCAACTCGGGTCAAACCCGCAACCAAAGTCCAATCCGGGATTTACCCCATAAGCCTTTAAATTAATTTTGGCCCATTAGGCCCAATTAAACTTTAAAGGTTCATTAGTCGCATTTGGGCCTTTTGGAAGCGGTTTGGCCTAATTGGATCCAACCAATTTTGGCCTAACCCAACTTTGTACAACAAAGTCCAATAAACCCAATAACAACTTTGAAAGCCCAAATCCAATTTTAAGCCCAATAATTTAACTTCAAAAAATTCCAAATTTTCAAATTAAATTACCTAAAGTGTATAGCATTATTAATTACCTAAATCAAAGTTTCCAAAACATGAAATTTGTCCAATTAATCATGCTTAACATCAATTAATCATGTCCAACATAATTAAATCAAAATCAAACCCAATTTATACATGCTAAAGTCTCGGCCATAAGGGGAAAAAATGCCCAAATCAAATTCAATCCAATGAACCCAATCAAACATAAATTCAACATCCCCAAATGATTTCTAAGTCATCCAATGAACAAAAAATCAAAAAACCAAGACATTAGGGCACTTGCCAAATCGGCCATCACAAGCAAATTGGGGAAAAATTGTTCCAAACACTTTTCATCAAATTGATATAATCAATCATCAATTAAACAACATTCAGCATTCTAAATCATCCAATTTCATTAAACATGCTCAAAATCAAGTTTACCTAAATTTGTCATGCCCAAAATTTGGGGAAAAAATGGATCCAACCAAATTTCATGAAATTGATTATGCACAACATCAATTCAACCTCATTCAAGCATACTATACTAAACAATTTAATCATTTGATGCTCAAATTGAGTTTACCCAAATTAAAGTTTTGGCCAACAATAAGCAAATTGGGGAAAATCAATCCAATTAATTTTTCATCAAATTGATTACATATAACTCTAATTTATTCATATACAAGCATTCTTAAACAAACAATTTGTCAAAATCATGCTTAAATCAAAAAGCCCCAAATTTTGCTCAAGAACACTAAATCGTTTTATGCAACCAATAGCTCAAGATACCATTGTAGAGTTTCAATCAAGTCCCAAGATCATAAATCATGCATAAAACGAGTTGAATACAACCAAGGAGTAAGGCGGAATTCATACTCACATTGATGGGTTTGATGCTAGGAAGAACAAGATGCGTTTTCTGCCTCCCTTCATAGCTCGGCAATGGCTTCTGTGACAGTGGACTGCACGATTTTGGGGTGTCTTCCTCCTTGTTCATTCGGCCATGGATGTCACCATTGAAGCTCCAAGCTTCAAGCTTTCCATGCTCACAAATTCGTTTCCCTATCACCATAATATAACCCATGTGTGTGCTAGCACTACTCTTCTTCATTTGTTTCTCAAAATTTCGGTCAAACCAGAAACTTTTTGTGAAGAAATCGGCTAGAAGCCGTGAGAGGGGAAGAGAGAAAGATGGAGGGTTTTTTGCTCCAAAGCCTAAAAACGTGTACTGTACATCAAGAGAGAGAGAAGACCGAATTTCATAGTGAGGAAAAAAGAAAAAATGTAATATATATTATTCATTTATTTTCCAAAAATATAAAATATATATACCAAACCTTTTCATATTCCAAAAAAGTGAGCAGAATTCGAATTTTTGTTGCCCAAATCGTCGCTCAACCGCTGGATGTAAGTATTCCGCACTTCCGTCGTCGTATTCACTTATGATTCATGCTTGAGTTTTGATCTTGGGACCTTTAAAAACTCCAACAATGGCATCAAGAGCTTAGGTTAAAAGCATGAAAAAGTTAGGGCTAAAATTTGGGCAAACTTGATTTTGAGCATGATAAATTAAATTGGATGGATTTGTATGCTTAATTGTGTTTGAATTGAAGATTGATTAGGTCAATTTCAAGAAAATTTGATTAGATCATTTTTCCCCCAAATTTCTACCTTGGCCGAAAGTTGTACATGATTTTAATGTCTTGGGATTTTTGATTTTTGACAATTGAATGTGTTGGAAATCATTCAGAAATATGATTTGATGTCGATTGCGGAATCAATTGGATTGAATTCGAATCGGACGGAAAATCCCCAAATTGCCAAGTATGTCATGAAACTTGAAATTGGGTAAAATTGATTTGAGCATGCAATTATGAAATTGGATGATTAAGTATGCTTAATACATGTTTAATTGATGATTGGTTGGATCAATTTGATTAAATATTGTTTGGAACAAATTTCCCCCCCATTTTGATGTGTGGCCGAATAGGAGTATGCCCTAAATCTTGGTAATTTTGATTTTTAATTCATTGGATGAGTTAGAATAAATTAGGATGTTGATTTAATGTCGATTGGGGTAATTGGATTGAAACCAAATCGGATATAAATCCTCTCCTTGGCCGAGACTTAAAGAGCATGTAATGGGTTTGATTTTAATCAAAATATGTTGGACATATGATGATGATAATGAGCATGATTAATTGTATGAATTGATGTTTTAGAAATGTTAATTTGGGTGATTAATCATGATATACACTTTAGGTAATTAAATTACAAAATTGGATTTGTGTAATTTAATTAATTGGGCTAATTTTGGAAATGAGCTTGAATTGTTGTTATTGGGCTTATTGGGCTTTGTTGTACAAAGTTAAGTTAAGGCAAATTGGATTGGATCCAATTGGGCCCAAAACCGCATCCATAAAGCCCAAATGCGACTTAATGGACCTTTAAAGTTTAATTGGGCCTAATGGCCAAATTAATTTAAGGCTTATGGGGTAAATCCCGGATTGGACTTTGGTTGCGGGTTTGACCCGAGTTGACCAAAAGACCACGCCTTAAGAAATTAATTAAAAGCCCATTAGACTTTAATTAAATTAATATTGGATATTAATCGGGCTTTGAGACCCGTAGCGATTAAATTTGGAATTTAAGTCGAAAAGGGTTTATTATTAAAGTGTGTTATTTAATTTGGAATTAAATAGTGAATTAGAATTAAATACATATTAAATTGGATTTAATTATGTAGTTTAATTTAATTCTAGAATTTGTACTTTAAGTACTTATTCGCAAAAACGAGTTTGACTCGAACAAAATCAAATCGTTGTTTGAACATTGGATGATCACTAATTATCAAGATTAATTAATTGGATTAGATTGATTGATAACATGCTTGAGTGAATACATGGTTGTGATGCATGAATAATGTATATCAGATGGATATTAGATGGGTGGGGCAATTTTAGAAATTGTTGTAATAAATTTGATTTATTAATTGGACCTGCGTGTCCAGCCTTATCACCTCCTATTCTTTGTATTCTCTTCTCACCTATTCCCCTCAATGTAAATGAGGTTTCTTTAGAAGTGTAGTGTAACGGGTAGAAGAAAATTTTGTGCTAGCGGGAGAGAGAAAGTGAGAGATTTGATCTAGGATCAATGTGTAAAATATCCATCCGCATATCATTATTATTTTATCATATGCGCTTTATTATGTGTTTAGAATGCATGTTTAAGGGTGTATGATGATGAGACCTTAACAAAGATAATAAATTGGTAGCCAATTTGCACGCGAAAAACCCTCGTTAAATATCAAGCGTTTATTTTCCTTCCATTGAGTGATTCTTACTCAAGATCCGAGATTGGCAGGGGTTGTTGGCCAAAGTCAAGCCCTTG
Organism: Zanthoxylum bungeanum; assembly: GCA_019454045.1. Classification (NCBI taxonomy): domain Eukaryota; kingdom Viridiplantae; phylum Streptophyta; class Magnoliopsida; order Sapindales; family Rutaceae; genus Zanthoxylum; species Zanthoxylum bungeanum. The sequence continues at coordinate 55,148 of SKCR01006624.1, read as the reverse complement.
TCTGTCGAAGATGTGTTTTAATCACGAGGCTTTCTTCCATATCGGTGTCGTGTCCAAGTTGTGGTTTGTTGGCCAAAGTCAAGACCACTTCTTGTCCATTGACATTGATTACGAAGCTTCCATGTCAATGGGTCCGCGCTTGACTGGGATCACTAGGTTTGTTGTGCCAAAGCCAAGGCCTAGTTGATTCAGAGGAAAAAGGTTAGGGTATACATTCGATGTATAGGCATATATAAGATATATGTTTGGGACTTGGATGTCCACCTACTGGATCTAGGAGTTGGATGAGATCCAATTGATCTTCGAGATCTACCTAGTTAATTATCATACAATTTGTTGGCCAAAGTCAAGATTGTGTGATATTTAACGGGATCCTAGCCCACTAGGAAACACGGTTTCCCGAGTACTCGACAGAGGGTTAGAGGCTCGACAAAAAATAGTGGGAGGCAAGTATTGAATTTGCAATTCGTTCGAATACTCGCTAAACGCGCTCATTTAAATTATTTCGTCATTAGATTAAATGTTAGTTGGACTAATATTTAAATTGTTGTTTTAATAAACAGTTGGACTGTATTATACTTGATTATATATAATTGATTATATTAATCAATATATTTGAATTAATTAATTTCAGTTTACAGTTGATTTTATAATTGGATTATAGTAATCAATGTAATTGAGGTTAATTAATTTGGATTATATTTGATTATATAGTTGGACTATTATAATCATTATAATAAATAATACCACTAATCGTTGATTAAATAGTTGGACTATTGTAATCAAGATAAAATTGAAAAGTTGAATATTTAAAATATATAATCCTTGCATTAAATGTTTTAAATGATTTAATTTTATTGGGAATTCATAATAGGTTACTTTATTGGATAAAATAACTTGTTATATCTAGGCCATATTAAGCAAATAAGTAGAGCATAAAATCTTTGGAAGATTTATGTGATGATGACTTTAGTGCTTAATTAATATACTTATCATAATCTATCTTTCTTTAGATTTAAAAGTATTAAATTGCAATTAATAATTCTTAGAGAATTGATTTGACTATTGTAGAGTGAAAAGTCAAAGTTGCAATTGGGTGTGTTGTACAAGGTGCACATCATTTCGATATTCCGAAACCCAAGGCTTGGCCAAAGGTTTGTGAAATATTGAAAAGGATAATTGACATATCCCAAAGTGACTACCATTTGGATATGGAAGACACGAAGGAATTAAAGAAAGGGCAAGGCTCTGACTTTAAAAATGTTTGTCAAAGTTATGTTCACAACTAGTATTGAAATTAGATTTTAAATACTTAGTGTGGTACATAAAATATATGTATTGATGTCAGAATCTGCTTTGAGCAGGATACTGACTTTAAGCCGAGATTTCTCTGCGAATCGGAAACGGGACGAAAGTCGCTGTTTCGACCGTAGATACCTAATTTTAGGAACTACCCTTGGGTATGTACTTAAATTAGGAACTGTTATAATGTAACTAGTTTGACTAGAGACATTATCTCTATATCAGTGTTTAATCCATTGCGGATAACCTTTATATTCTAGAACACTAAAGTGTTTTATTATATAAAGATGATACGAGATAAACACATTAGATATGAATAACAGAATTTATATTTTGAATATAAATAAAATCTCAAACATATAAAATGACAAATAAATAGCTCAAATGATTTGATCAATAGAGACTTATTCGTGGCATTGTTGTCTAGGACACAATTAAACGAGACTCGTATATCCACACTTTTGAAGAGTGGGTACTAGGACTGATTTGACTATTCAAATAAGGTCTGCGAATCTAGTTTATTAGGTAAAGTACCTAAAAATAATATTTACTTGGTAATAGTGAAAAGGCCACCGATCTGTTAGACCTATTCATAGTGAAGTTAGTGGGCCCATATCTAGCTAGGCTAGATGTGAACATGAATATTTCGTGACCTTAACGGATGTGGCATCACGTTATGGTTATGTGTTTCTTTTGAAGAACACAAATCGGAAACTTTTGAAGTTTCGACACGAAGTAAATAAACAGATCGGCTATAGTATTATTCCGCCACGGTAAAACCGTAATAAAAAAATACTTAAGCAGTAACTTTCATACGTACATGAAAGAGTACGGTATTCTTTCATATGAGGACTCCTCCCGAGACACGTCAGTTAGACAGTGTGTCCGAACTAAAACCGAATTTTGTTGGACATGATAAGGTTTATCACGAGTCGTTCTGAGCTACTGTTTCCTTCAATAGGATATGTATTAACAGTGCAAAGCTTATTTAGAATAAGGTTCCATATAAATCTGTTTGACAGATGTCATATAGGATATGAACAGGAAAGAAACAGGGTTTCTCATTCCTGATAATTTGGGTATGCCAGGCATAACGTTTGGATGATACCAAACTGAAAGACCCAAATTAGATAAGTGCCAATATAGGTTATCCTAAGGAAACCTTAAGTATAGTACTTGTAAATCTCACATGAGAACAATGTGATTGTTGCTCACCATGCGGTTTTCCTGAGAGGAATACTGATATGCAGTGGTCAGTGGGAGGATAGTGATACTCGATGAAAATGAAAATCGGAGTAATACTGTTCTAGGCACGAAGTCCTTAATGGAACACAAATAGTTCATCTATGATGAATCTATACCATTAATCTTCAAATACACAAGAAACTAGTAGATCGGATAGAGTCAGAAAACAACCTAGGGTATGGGTTTCTGATCTAACCTCATATAGATGTCAATCTTATGAAGGTATATCCACCGACTACGTTTTGAGGAAGTGATACGAGGTATCGACTCCCTATTATGGCAAAGTGCCATGAATCCGAAATGGATTCCATGTATAACAACTATTTTGGATACTAGTTGTTGTACCACAAGGCATTGTGCCTATTGGTACTGTATAAGTCTTCAAGGAAAACATACATGGATGGCAACGTACCAACGTACAAAGCTGGGCTTGTAAAGAAAAGGTAGAGTTATCAACATTGTGTTAATAACGGTTCAACCTTTTACCTGTTGCCATGGTAAATCCATTTGGATAATGCTTGCTAAAGCTGCGTGTTTCATTTATGAAATATGACAGCTTTACGGGAAAATCGCTTTCCTGAAAAGGAAACCTTTCGGAGGATGTTTATAACATCCTGACGATTTTGTATAACCGACAAACAAGGTTTGCAGGTTATTCGATCCATGTTTGGATTGAAGCAAGCATAAGGTTCTTGGAACTGACGTTTTGATGTAATCATAATGGTTTATGATTTAATTCAAAACGAAATGATTCTTGTGTATATAAGGAGGTTAGTGGGAGAGCACTGATAATGAAATTCCCATAAAGCAATCGGTGTGTTGAAAGCTTGGCTTTCATAAGAAATTCTCCGTAGAATTCTAGGGAGTAACAACCTTTATTCAAGGAATAAAGATCTACTGGGATAGATTTGGAGTTGTTAACACTCTCTGGAAATTGTACATTTAAAATGTACTTGATATGGTGTCTCATACGCTTTGAGCATATGGAGTCACAATCAGGACAATCCAAGTGATAGTCACTGGATTGAAGTTAAGAACATCTGTTAGTATCTTAGAGAACTAAAGATGATGTCTTAAACTATGGAGAAGGAGAACTTAAAGTGACTGGGATCACCGCTGCAAGTTTCCAAACCGGTAAATACTGCGGTACTATAAAGTTTGAATAACGGGACAGTGAGCTGGAAATATTCCGAGCAAGATAATTGTTGCCGAATAATAAACAACAAATGCGGTTTATTGCTGCAGCTGAGCAGCAATAGCAATAGAAGCCATTTGGATCGATAATAAATCTAATTAGATTAGATATAGTTCTTTTAGCAGCTGAGCTAGGCGTCAGCACAGGCTAAGGAATTAAAGGTCTCATCGACGATCCAGATATATACTTCCATATCATCTGATTCGTTCGGATCATACATCGTGGCGATGTGATGATCGTATAAATCGCGTCAGACGATTATCAAACAAATCCGCTGACGAAAACCTTTCCTCAGCAATTTGAGCGAACCGTACATAGTTCGGGTGTGGGACACTTGAGTGACTGGCTATGTGCCAAGTGGGAGATTGTTGGACAAAATGACCCATAGCGTCACTATTTACACAGATCATTGTGTTGTTGTAGCAAATTAACTATGTGACAAGGAAATTGCACTCTCATCATTTGTGATTAGATCACCATAGATATATAAATGAAGAGAGGTCCCTATGATTAGTTCCTGGACTGAGAATGATATGAGACAGTATCAGTCCCCGAAGGATTAATCATTAAATATCCCTAGCCGGAGTATTATCGAGACTGGATATCGATAATGCGGAATAGGTTAGTATTGCACTTGTGTGCGTTGTGAGGGCACAACGGCATAATTCTCATATATATAAGTATTGGATACTTATGCAAGTGCGATAGGAGGTCGTGTTTCACCGACGGTACGGGAAACAGCTTCTCTCTGGATAGACCCTTCGGAATCCCATTGGTATTATGACTATGTGTCTATGGGAGGACGAAATCAAGGTAGGTGTGTAAAGTCTTAACCTGAGACTTACATCGCTAATACTTACGATAATCGATAGACTTTGGTCTTGGTGGTACAGGGCTTTAACCGGTTCTGCGTACACCACTTCTGGGTTTATCAGAGAGTCGTAGTGTATTGGGTGTGATGTAAAGACGGCAGTATCACTTCAGTCATATTGGAGATGATGTCACGCAGGATACGGTACTAGTGCTCTTGAGTGTTGTGCAACCAATCGGGATATTGTGACCAGGTCATGAATATCCGATTATAGAGACTATGTTACTAGGCATCCGATATGTGCTTCGGACGGGGTAGACACTTATCCAGCCCCAGCCCTAGCACGTGACTATCCGATACTGGGCCGATATACACAATACACGGTATACTACGCTTGATACAGATCTTAAATATTCTTATAAGAATATGTCCGGAGAATTGGGAAGACTTGGTGCTTTGCTAGAAGCCAACCTTGTCTAGTAAATCGGTAAAACGTAGTACTTGGTACTCACATGTTCGGATAGTCCGATGACCGATTTGACTGCCAACATATCCGGGGATCTCATGGGTCGCTTCCCAAAGATTCACCGATGACGTATGACTCGCACTTTTATTAATCTGGGATTAATATGATGAGAGAGAAAATTAATCTGGGATTAATTACAGAGATATTTTATCTGGGATAAAATATAAATTTAAAGAGAGAGAATGATTAATTTGCAATTAATCGATTAATTAATATATTTGATATATTAAACGAAATTGGATTTCGACGCGGAATTAAAATTAGATTTTAATTCAGGCGAGCGGATTAATTTAGAATTAATTCGTTAGCGACGTGAATAGTGATTTCGCTAGGCGTAATCATTTAATTACGACGCGACGGAAAATTCGTTAATTTAGAATTAACGAATCCGAGCCCGAGAATATTTACGAGCGCATTCGCATTTCGAATTCGAGAGCGACTCGTCAAATCAAGCGTCAAATCATTAGTCGCATCAAGCGTCAAATCACTTGTCACTTTGAGTGATGTGACTTGACAACTTGATTGAGTTGACTTGATGTGACTTGAGTGATGTGTGTGGTTGGCAATTAAAGCCAAATGTGTTTGAAATGAAATGAATTTCATTTCAAGTGTATTAGATACACTTTTGGTATTCACCAAAAACGCATAACACATTTCCCTCCTCTCTCTCCTCTTCTTCTTCCTCTCATCACTAACGCATTTCTTCTTGTTCTTGAGGCAGTGAACTGCCGATGGAAGCAAAGGAAATGGAAGGGAAGCAAGTGTGTTTTGTGGCAAAACAAGAGTGCTAGCACACTCCGGGATCATGCCAAGGTGATAAGGGAAGTATACCCATGAGCCGGGAAGCCAAATGTTGAAGCTTGGAGCTTCAAATCATGAAGACAAGGGACGAAATTCACTATTCACTGCAGCCCACTGCCTTGACAAAGTGAGCAGAATTCGAATTTTTGTTGCCCAAATCGTCACTCAACCGCTCGATGTAAGTATTCCGCACTTCCGTCGTCGTATTCACTTATGATTCATGCTTGAGTTTTGATCTTGGGACCTTTAAAAACTCCAACAGTTTTATATATGATATAAAATTAAGAGACTTGTGATATACTTCCATTAATTGCATATAAGATATGATCTAATAAAGGACATATTAAGACTATCTATATGACAGTTAGTATAACTGTTTGACAGTTAACATGTCTTTTATATATATAGTGTTCATGTTTCGTAAAGGATGATTCCTTTGTCGAAAGATAGATTGGTTGGAATGTCTAGTCAATCTTATGCATCATAGGATGATAGCGTAATGAATATTATATTATGTGCGATTAATGATATCAATTTAATCGTAATTGTTACGAGTTATTTTGATATGCTGCAGACCATATGATGGGTCTTGAAACATGTTCTTTGTGATCTTTGAGATATTAAGAACGAGTTTCTTATTCATGGAGAATTTAGTAAGCAACCAGAAGGTGAAATTAGTTTTGATTCTAATTATGACACTAGATGGTCTATATCATATAAAGTCAGAAAAGAGGCAGTAGGAGTGTCACCGTTGATTCTACTAAACTAGTGGAATCAGTTGCAACTTATGAAATATTGACTTATGAAGTTGTAAAGTGACCCTTTGGATTAGAAGTTTTCATATTAGTATAGTGCTTGCGGTTATCTTAAAGTATTTGGATTTGATTTCTAAATTCATAGACAACTTAGTAGCTATAACACAATATTGATATAGCGTCTGATTCATATTAATGTGGAATTTGGATTATGCAAAATATGAATGATGCTGGCTAAGGAAAACGATTGGGTTTGTTGGACAGACTCAATTTGTTAAAGCAGGCTTACTTGTTGTTGCCTACCACTTGAGTGCTGGTGAGCTCTTGAGGGCCATGAGTATGCGATATACATTAAGATGTGTATAAGATACCATGGATTGGCACTAGAGCAAGTGGGAGAAATTAGGGTTGGTGCTTGGAGTGCCAATTCGAATCGTATTTATGTCCGATTCATAAATACGAGCAATTGTATTTTCCATAATATTACTAATTTAACGGTAGTACCCTTGTCTTTTATACGCTTATTCGATCTAATTGCGATTAGATGTCTGATTACTATTAGATCGAAACTGAATCTTGTTCAAGGATATGTGTATATTAGAAAAATACCCTAGGATTTACATTATAGTGCGCAGTTACAACATAGTTTGCAATTGACATTGGGAAGCGCACTATTAGTTGTATATCCTTAAATAAAGTTCCTGGTCAAGATTTTCTAACATGGGTCGGTTAGTAAAATCCACTGAGACCAATACATGTCGTATATCGTGACTTGGTCCGATGGTTTATCCCAGTGAACCATGAGGCTCCGGAGACTCGTATAGACATGTAGGTGTTTATTTGATAAGACACTGAACGACTCACTGAAGGTTTCCTAATAGATGGTACACCAACGTTAATAGAAACCTTCTCGAGTTGAGCGAGCATAATGGTCTTTCGAATTGAGATACCACTGTGGATATATGAGTTATCCTCCACACTTTGATGGCAGTCACATCAACGATCTAGTCATGATCAGACCTCCGCCAGTTCGTTGGGTCTAAACTGATGCTCATGATATCCAGTGCGTATCAAGATAGGATCCATCAGTCCTGTGTACAGGGCATATGCATCCAGCATGTGTTTACGATCTAATAAATCCATGGCCGTGGTATAACTTCGGAAATAAGTTCCGAGTGTTATTTCGAGATCGTAAATTGAAAGTCGATTGATTACGCCCAAAAATAACTTGCGGTTATCGCAGTATAGCTGGGGTGTCGATTCCTCAGAGAGAAGGTTACAATGGAACTAATTCACTTAAGCAAAAACATTACAGTAACTTAAATAAATAAAATGAATGAATTGATAATTAAAGTAAAAACTATAGATAAATTCGTAGAGATATCAGTAGAGAGATATGGCAAAGCATCGGGAATCCATGTTGCATCAAACTCCTATATTTAGTTATTAATTCCCGTTATTACTCGGTTGAGGATTTCACATCCCAAACCAACAACCGGAATATATTCAATTCTACACATATTCGAATTCTAAGGTAATTAATGATTATTTTCTTTATGTTAACAGCACACAAAAATCATCGTTACGAACTATCTAACGTCGACAATATACCCTCAGGCAATACTGCAGCAGAAGACAAACACATAAAACGACTTTTACCAGTCACAACTAAGTTCCCAAATCACACATAGAAGAAGCATGACTGGATCTATATGGGAGTTGACAAAACATAATTTCTGGATTCAATAATCGGAAAATAATAAAGAATAACAAACATTAATTTTATTAAAAGATAAAAGGTACTTAGGAAATCAAAAACATAAATAATAGAAATCAAACACAATAGTTCATCCCTAACTTTGCCTAGAGGATTAGTTCCCCATAAAAGAAAGAAAAATAGCCTGGGATTGGAGAGAATTATCACTCTGAATTATCGCTGCTCCGTGTCCCGGCCTCGCGCTCATATTTCTTCTTTGCTCCTTTCTGCTTGCGGCTGATTGCTTCTATTTCTATGCCCCCCGGAGCTCTCGGTTTGCTCTCTGATTTTCTTATATGCGCAAGCTGCTTCACGCAGCAGCCTCCCTCCTTATTTTTCACGTTGAATGCTTAATTTATAATGAGCAAAACCAGAAAACCTAACGCCCTTGACCCACGTGCAGCCCCTGCTTTTATTTTCGGCAATTTCTTAAATTGTATAATGCGCAGCTTTTCCAATTTTTGTTATGTTATATGTCTGCGCACTAACTCTCTTTATGGCAGCTCTCACGTTTGCATGCAGCCCTTGACAAACCCTAATGTTTCCAATTAATAATGCGCAGCTTTTTGTTTGTTAATTTCTTCTCATTATGCGCATGCTCATTGTTTGATTCATGCAAAGCCACGTTGAAACCGTTGTATGGGCATTTAGAGTAGGCAATTTGAACCCTAATTCCATCCTGCAAAATAAATAGGAAATCGGTAAAATAATTTAAATGATTGAATATTTCCTAAATTAATATTAAGGTCAAAATTATATTAAAAATATATTATATAAACCTTAATACTGAACACTTTCTAAATTAATGTAATGATAAAAATATGTAATAAAATATAAATATATAACTAAATACTGAACATAAACTCGAATAAGTGATGTTTCAAAGTGCATTTTCATGCACTTATCACAACCCCCAACTAGCTTATTGCTAGTCCCTAGCAATTCAAGCGCAAAATTAAAATAAAAACTAAACTAAATAGATAAATAAAAACTATCTAAGCCACTTTCGTAGGGATCACGATTGCATTTAGCGTATGCAACAAGCCTTTAAATCCCTAGGTGTCCCTAGTGGACGAGTTATAGTCTCGTGAGGGCTTACAGCGACGACACCCACAAACGTCATGCAAAACACACAATCATGCAAAAATAAAAATTACATAGTCCCAATAGTTTCACATAATTTTTTCCTCAAAGAATGCCTAGTAATGAAACCAGAGAATCTTCAAAGTACTTAACGTAACTCAAATCTAAGTCTTTAAATAAATCATCTAAGCCAGACTCAGAGTGTGTGTGTGTAAAGGTTCATTCACAACTTGATTCCTAGGTAAGCCAACTCAATGATTTCGTTTAAAAATTGGGATCGATGGGTCAAACCAACCTAGATATCTCAATTAAGTTCTGTAATTGGTTTTTTTTTTTTGTGTGCTCAATATGGTATGATTTTTCTTTTTCTTTTTCTTTTCTTGTCTCCTTTTTTCATTTTCTTCTTTTTGAATTTTTCTTTTCTTTCTCTTTTTTTTTTCTTTTTTTTTTCAACACACTTACCCTTTCAGGTAGCATTTCTCCTCATGGTGGTCCTAATACTCGCCCATGGGTAGCTTCACGCTTATCGGTTATATGTGGTTTATTTTCTTTCTTTAGAGACTTTTCTTTTATTTTCAACCATACCATACGTCATAACACAAGCAAATCAGAATAGACATCTAAGCAAACGGTCATTCATCAACATGCAATTTCTTCAACTAGTCACCTTGCTAACTTCTCAGGCTTTCACTGGTAAGAACCTATAATTAAGTGCTTACGAGTCTAACATAGATAAACTACTCAAAGTATCAGATAAAAGTGTATTAAAGGACTTATCGTTTCTAATATTTCATCCTAAAACAAACAATATCATCATTGGAATTATACTTAACTATTAAGGACTAAAAACAAACAAAACAACATTTTTTTTAAAGAATATATAACAGGTTTTCATGCTCATGTATACACCCCACACTTAAAACTTGCATTGTCCTCAATGTAAGATAAATATAAAGAGAAAGGATTAAGGAACAACACTACCAGACGCGGAGTTGATCAGGTTCCTACTGGCGAGAATTTAGTTGTGTGGCAGTGTAGGTTGTGTTAATTCCTGCATAAACACTCATGAGAACAATAAAAATAAAACATGCAATTAGCACACAATAAAATAAAATAAAATATAAAATAAAATAAATGAATAAATGCAGATGCAAGGGTTGTCTCCCCGCTAGCGCTAAGTTTAACGTCTTCAGCCAGACGTAACCACTTAAGTTGTTCATGGCAACTTCCATCTAGTGTACTGATGAAGGCATGAGAGAGAATTTTTGTCTAGTTATGGCAGTTTATCCGTGGATCCTCCTAGTTCCAGAGATTGTTGAAATCTGGACTCCTCATAAGGAAACATTTGCTCAATCTCCTTTTTAACCTCACAGGTATCATCTTCAATTGAGCATTAACTCTCATTTTCTTCCCTTTTTTGTTCCTTGTGACCAGTTTTAGCTCATGAGGATTTAATTCAGGTTGTAGAGAAGCTATTTCCGGCAGGACTGTTTCTAGCATGTATGAGTAATGACACTCATCCTCACCCTGTGATTTTTTTTCAACATTTGGATATGGAACTCTCATTGTGGGCTTAGGTGCTTGTGGGAAAGGTGTTGGATAATTATGACACATGGCGTCACTATTTGTACAGATCATGGTGTTGTTGTACAAATTAACTATGTGACAAATGAGATTGCTCACTTATCATTTGTGATTAGATCACCATGATGTATAAATGATAGGAGGTCCCTGTGATTTGTTCCTAGATTGAGAATGATATGAGACAGTATCAGTCCACGAAGGATAAATCATTAAATATCCCTAGTAAGAGTATTATCGAGATTGGACATCGATAATCTGTAAAAGACTAGTATTACACTTGTGCGCGTTGTGAGGGCACAAACAACATAGTTCTCATATATTTGGGTATAGGATACTCATGCAAGTGTAATATGAGGTAGTGTTTTACCGATGGTACGGGAAACAGCTTTGCTCTGGATAGACCCCTCGGAATTCCATTGGTAGTATGACTATGTGTCTATGGAAGTCCGAAATCAGGGTAGGTGTATTTGGTCTTAACCTGAGACTTGCACCGCTATTACTTGTGACAATCAATATACTTTGGTTTTGGTCGTCCAGGGCTTTAATAGGTTCTGTGTACGCCTCTGCTGGGTATATTGAGAATCGTAGTGTGTTGGGTGTGATGTCAAGACGGAAGTATCACTCCAGTCATATGGAGATGATGATCGCGCAGGGATACAGAACTGGTTCTCTAAAGGGTTGCAACCATCGGGATAATATGACTTTGTCATGATTATCCGATAATAAAGAGACTAGTTGCTCGTAATCCGATATATGCTTCGTACGGGGCATACATTGTACCAGCCCCAGGCCTTACATGTGATCATCATGTTGGATAATTATGACCCATAGCATCACTATTTGTACAAATCATGGTGTTGTTGTAGAAATTAACTATGTGACAAAGAAGATTACTCTCTTATCATTTGTGATTAGATCACCTAGATATATAAATGATAGGAGGTCTCTATGATTTGTTCCTGGATTGAGAATGATATGAGACAGTATCAGTCTACGAGAGATAAATCATTAAATATCCCTAGTCAGAGTATTATCGAGATTGGACATCGATAAATGTGTAAAAGACTAGTATTACACTTGTGCGCGTTGTGAGGGCATAACGACATAGTTCTCATATATTTGGGTATATGATACTCATGCAAGTGTAATAGAAGGTTGTGTTTTACCGATGGTACGGGAAACAGCTTCGCTCTGGATAGACCCCCTCGGAATTCCATTGGTAGTATGACTACGTGTCTTTGGAAGTCCGAAATCACGGTAGGTGTATTTGGTCTTAACCTGAGACTTGCACCGCTAATACTTGCGACAATCAATATACTTTGGTTTTGGTCGTCCAGGGCTTTAACAGGTTCTGTATACGCCTCTGCTGGGTATATTGAGAATCGTAGTGTGTTGGGTGTGATGTCAAGATGTAAGTATCACTCCAGTCATATGGAGATGATGGTCATGTAGGATACGGTACTAGTACTCTTATGTACTGTAGTCATCGGGATAAAATGACAAGGTCATGTTTATCCGATTATAGAAACTAGTTACCAGACATCCGACATGTGCTTCGTACGGGGCAGACACAATTCCAGCCCCAGGCCTAGCACGTGATCATCCGATACTAGATCGAAATACGCAATACTACGTATACTACGCCTGATATAGATCGCTTATTCCTGTAAGCATATTTCTGGAGAATTGGGTAGGCATGGCGCTTTGCTTGAAGCCAACCTTGTCTTGTAAATCGGTGTAAGCGTAGTATTAGGTACTTACATGTTCGGATAGTCCGACGATCGAATTTACTGCCAACATATCCGAGGATCTCATGGGTCACTTCCCGAAGATTCATCGATGACGTATGACTCGCACTTTTATTAATATGGGATTAATTAATGATGAGAGAGAAAATTAATCTGGGATTAATTACGGAGATATTTTATCTGGGATAAAATATCAATAAAAGTGAGATAACGATTAATTTAGAATTAATCGATAAATTAATATATTCGATATATTAAACGAAATTGGATTTCTACGTGGAATTGAAATTAGATTTTAATTCGGGCAAACGAGTTAATTTAGAATTAATTCGTTATGGATGTGAATAGTGATTTCGCTAGGCATAATCATTTAATTACATCGCAACGGAAAATTCATTAATTTGGAATTAGCGAACCTGAGCCCGTGATTATTTGCGAGCGCATTCGCATTTCGAATTCGAGTGCGGCACGCAAGTCAAATCAAGCGTCAAATCGCTAGTCGCATCAAGCGTCAAATCATTAGTCACTTTGAGTGATGTGACAACTTGTCACTTGATTGATTGATTGATGTAAATAGTGATGCGAGTGGTTGGCATTTAAATCTTTAATTAGTTTGAATTTTTTAAAGCAAAATTGTGTATAGGGTTTTAATAAATCAATTACAAATTTTTTAAAGACAACCTAACACAACTCTCTCTTCACCAATTTTCTCTCTCTCTCTCGGCCTTAGAGGCATTTTCTTCTCTTCACTGGTTCAGTGAAAAACCGTGAGCTAGGAGGAGATAAAGAGTGATTCTGTTACAAAATCAAAGTGCTAGCACACATCCGGAGTCGTCCGTAGGTGATAGGGAAACCCAACCGGGAGCTAGGGATCATCAACACAAGCTTGGAGCTTGCTTGGAGGACCTCACATGGCCGAAAATGAGGACAGCAAACCAGTGCACTGCCGAGCTTGGAGGAGGCAGAAAATGAAATTTTTGTTGCCCACCGCGGCGCTCAACCGATCGATGTAAGTATTCCGCAACTTCGTTGATTGCTCAACCGATCGATGTAAGTATCCATCCGCATATCATTATTATTTTTTATACGCGCTTTATTATGTATTTAGAATGCATGTTTAATGGTGTATGATGATGAGACCTTAACAAAGATAATAAATTGGTTGCCAATTTGTACACGAAAAACCCTCACAAATATTAAGCGTTTTTCCTTCCATTGAGTGATTCTTACTCAGATCCAAGACTGGCATTGGCTTGTTGGCCAAAGTCAAGGCCTTTGTCCGTCGAGGATGTGTTTGAATCACAATAGCTTTGTTCCATATCAGTGTCTTGTCCAAGTTGTGGTTTGTTGGCCAAAGTCAAGACCACTGCCTGTCCATCGACATTGATTACGAAGCTTTCCATGGTCAATGGGTCACGCTTAACTAGGATCACTAAGTTTGTTGTGCCAAAGCCAAGGCTTAGTTGATTCAGAGGAAAAAGGTAAGGTAATATATTGGCATATATAAGATATATGTTTCGGACTTGGATGTCCCCCTACTGGACCTAGGAATTGGATTGGATCCAATTGATCTTAGAGATCTACCTAGTTAATTATCATACAATTTGTTGGCCAAAGTCAAGATTGTGTGATATTTAATGGGATCCTAGCCCGCTAGGAAACACGGTTTCCCGAGTACTCGACAGAGGGTTAGAGGCTCGTCGAAAAATAGTGGGAGGTGACCGGCGTAAACACACACGTATAACGCAAGAGCACGTATCGTTCAAGTAGTATAAAAATATCGATCCCACAAGGACTTAATTCCTACTATTGTTATTAATTGTTGATACTATTTATTTAAAAATATCTAATTGAGGGAGAAGTGAAAGATTGCTTGCATGATTGGTTGATTGTAGATTTGCTAAATAAATAAAAAGATAAAAAGACAAAAGAAAATACTAAGGAAAATAAAAGACTCAAAGATCTAGGGTTGTGAATCTTTCTAATATCTTTAAAAAGATGAAGTGATTATTTTAAGTTTGTGTAATAAATCAGTTTACTAACCTGGAACACGAATTTATGTGAAAGCATCTGTCGATGGTCAGACACAAATACCCAGTTTAATTCAATTGAACCATATGTCTATGTCAACCAAATTATCTGGATTCATTAAGTTTAAGTTCTAATTATGGCTACCCCCGCCCGACAGGTATATGTCTATCCTGTAAGGAAATCTATTAAAGGGTTATCTATCCTCAAAGAAGATCGTGGGCTATTCAGTCAAAGGTTGAAACCTAAAATCCCCATGTCTAGTTCATTTTAGATTTACCACATCAATCTTATTGGTGATCAAACAACAAGAAGCATTAAGCTTAAGACTTAATAAGTAAACCTTTAAATTATCCAAATTATAAAATAACTTCTTATAAACCGGTGATATTAGATTTCATCACAACCTAGAAAACTAACTTAGTTATAACCTATAATTAGGACTAGTAAAAAGACATAAAAATTACTTAAAAAGTAAATGAAGAAAAATAAATAAAATGCTAAGGAAAAAGGAATTAACTTCTACTATTTACTATTTAGATATCTCCCATAAAATAATATATAATCTTGTGATAATTTTACCAACCAGCCATATAGGCGGTAACCTGATTAAGTCAAATTAAGATAAACCAGCCATAAAGGCGAACAAGAAATAAACCAGCCATAAGGCGGAACAATAATTAAACCAACTGACCAGTATGGCGGTATCCTCATTAAGTCAGGTTTTAAATAGTTTATATATTATATTTTAGGGAGATTAATCTAAATAGCAATAGTAAAAGAATTACCTTTTTACCTCAGCATGGAGAAGTTACCTCCGCATAGTAAAACGGTAAAAAGTAAAAATAAAATTACTATTCAAAAAAATAGAATTACTATTATTGCTTCAGAACTTAATTAAAACTAACTATAAAACTGAAATTAAAAGAAACTAAGAAGAAAACTCCCTATTTACATCAGAGGATTTCAAGGAAGAGGTACATTTGAAACTGAAAATTCGAGCCGAATTTATAGGCCCCGGTAGACCATAGGCCTCGCGACGCCAAGGGCTTTGGCGTCGCTACGCGATGATGTGGCGCGACTTTATTGGTTGATTGGCATCTCACCGGACACGTGGCAGGGCGGCTGAAAAATTTCGGCTCGTTGAATTTTTGACACGTGGCAAGGCGGCTGGCTGAAGTCGGCTCGTTGAATTTTTGACACGTGGCATGCGGCGCACGTTAGCAGATCGCTTGTGATGATGACACGTGGCAAGGCAGACGTTAGCAAAGTCAATCTTCTCAAACTTTGACTTGTGGACCCGGCACACGTTAGCAGCAGCTCGGTGCACGTTCGGCGTCGCGACGCGCAAGGTTCGGGCGTCGCGACGCGCAAAATTACAAAAATGCACTTTTTGCCAATTTCACAGTTTTGCTCCAAATCACCTCCAGAATGTCCTGAAACTTTATTTATCTACAAAATAACACAAAACAAATCAAAATATTCTCAAAACTCAAGAAACTATACAAAATATTAAGTTAAATGAGTGGGAAATAGTGATACATTTACCACTAATCAGGAGGCAAGAATTGAATTTGTAATATTCATTTAATTACTTGCCATACGCGCTCAAATCAAATATCATTCGTCAAATAAATTAAATGTTGGTTGGAGTAATAATTAAACGTTGTTTTAATTAACAGTTGGATTGTATTCAAACAAATAAAAGTATAGTTGATTAATATAGTTGGACTATAATAATCATTATATTTAAAAGTACCGAAATCGTTGATTAAAATAGTTGGACTTTAGAATCAAGATAAATTGAAAGATTGACATTTAAAACATAATCCTAGGGAAAATGTATTTAAATGGTTTTATTTTTCAAATTGGGAATAAAATTTCAGGATGGTCCTGGAAATAATAAGTTACTTTATTTGATAAAATAACATATTAGGCCTAAAGCCCGGAGTTAAGCAATAGTAGAGCATAATCTTTGGAAGATTTATGTAATGATAACTTTAGTGCTTAATCCATTAAGCTTGTCACAGTAGACTCCTTAATTTCTTTGTCAGAACTAAGGGTTAGATCCTTAAAGTATGATAATGAAATTGAAGGATCTTCATAAATCTCTACTTAGATTTTTAGAAGTACTAAATTGCAATACATAACTCTTGGAGAGTTAATGACTATTCTCAAGGAGACAAAGTCGAAATTTGCAATAAGGCAAGAAGCGCAAGGCGCACCTTACTTCGATATTCTAGAAACCCTAGGCTTGGCCAAAGGCTTCTAGAGTGTGGAAAATGGCAAAGGCAAAATCATTATAATCTTCTGGGAAGATAAATGACATATCCCAAAATGTCTGCCTTAATTGTGGCAAACGGGATTGCGGAAGCGTGACTGCCGTTTAGACAAAGCAGACATGAAGGAACTGAAGACGGGGCATGGCTCTGACTTCAAATATGTTTTTCATAATTATGTTCATTACTAGTATTAAAATTGGATTTTAAATACTTAGTGTGATACATAAATATGTACTGATGTTTAGAATCTCCTATGAGTAGGATACTGACTTCAGATTGAGATTTAATTTGCGAATAGGAAACGGGGCGAAAGTCTCTTTTTCAACCGTAGATACCTAAGTTTATGAACTACCATTCGGGTGTGTACCTAAATTTAGAAACTGTTATAATGTAACTAGTTTGACTAGAAACATTATCTCTATATCAGTGTTTAATCCGTTGCGGATTAACCTTTATATTCTAGAACACTAAAGTGTTTTATTATATAAAGATGATATTGAGATAAACACATTTGATGTGAAATAACATCATTTATATTTTGAATATAAATAAATCTCAAAAGTATAACATGACAAACAAATAGCTCAAAATGATTTGATCAGTTGAAACTAATTTGTGGCATTGATGTCAGGGACACAATTAAAAAAGAATCGTATATCCACACTTTCGAAGAGTGGGTACTAGGACTGATTTGAATCTATTCAAATAAAGTCTACGAATCTAGTTTATTGGGCAAAGTGCCTAAAACACTTATTACTCGGTAAAAGTGCCAGTGCCACCAATCTGTTAGCCCTAGTTCATAGTGAAGCAAGTGGGCCCATGTCTAGCTAGGCTAGAGGTGGATATGAATATTTCGTGACCTTTACGGATGTGGCATCGCGTTATGGTTATGTGTTTCTTTTGAAGAACACAGATCATAAACTTTTAAAGTTTTCGACACAAAATAAACAAACAGATCGGCTAAAGTATTAAACCGTCACGGTAAGACCGTAATGGAAAATACTTAGGCAATAAGTTTCTAATATACTTGAAAGAGTAAAATATTCTTTCAAAGAGGACTCCTTCCGGAACACGTCATCCTGACGATGTGTCCGAACGGAGAAACCGAATTTTGTTGGACATGATAAGGTTATTATGAGTTGCTCTGAGCTACCATTTCCTTCAACGGATAAGCTTTAAAAAGTACAGAACTTATTTAGAATAAGGTTCCATAAAAGCTGTTTGACAGATTTCATATTAGATATGAACAGGAAAGAAACCAGGTTTCTCATTCCTGATGATTTGGGAATGCTAGGCATATGTTTGGATGATACCAAACTAAAACCCAAATTGGATAAGTGTCAATTGTAGGTTATCCTAGGGAAACCATAAGTATAGTACTTATACGACTCACAAGAGAACAATGTAATTGTTGCTCGCCATGCGATTTTTCTAAGAGGAATACCAATATGCAGTGGTAAGTGGGACGATAGTAAAACTCGATGAAAATCAGAGTAATACTATTCCCGGCACCAATTCCTAATGGAACAAAAATAGTTCATCAAGGATGAAACTATACCATTAATCTTCAAATACACGAGAACCGCGTATGTCAGAGAGAGTCAGAAAACAACCTAGGGTATGGGTTTCTGATCTCACCTCATAAAGATGTCAATCTTTTAAGGTATACCAACTCACTACATATGAGGAAGTAATACAAGGTATCAATTCCCTGTTATGGCAAAGTGCCATGAGTCCGAAATGGATTCCATGTATATCAACTTAGTTTGGATACTAGTTGATGTACCGCAAGGCATTGGGCCTATAGGTACTGTAAGAGTCTTCAAGGAAGACATACATGGAAGGAAACATACCAACGTATAAAGCTAGGCTTTTAGCGGAAAGGTATCGTTATCAACATTGTGTTGACTACGATTCAACCTTTTACCTGTTGCCACGGTAAATCCATTTGGATAATGCTTGCTAAAAGCTACATGTTTCATTCATGAAATATGTCAGCTTAACGGGAAAATCGCTTTCCTGAAAAGGAAACCTTTTGGAGGATGTTTACAACATCCTGTCGGTTTTGTCGTACCAAAACTAGCAAACAAGGTTTGTAGGTTATTCGATCCATGTTTTGATTGAAGCAAACATTAGGTTCTTGGAATTATCGCTTTGATGTAATCATAATAGTTTATGATTTAATTCAAAACGAAATGATTCTTGTGTATATAAGAAGGTTAGTGGGAGCGCACTGATAGTGGCTGTCCTATAAATAATGATAATATATCATTTATTGGAAATGATATTCCCATAATAACAATCGGTGAAAGCTTGGCTTTCGAGAAAACTCTCTGAGAATCCGTACATTGAAAAATGTACGCGACCTGGTTTCTCATACGCTTTGAGCATATGAATTCACAATCAGGCCAATCCAGTGATAGTCACTGGATTGATATTAAGAACATCCGTTAGTTTCTTAGAGAACTAAGGATGTTGTCTTAAACTATGGAGAAGGAGAACTTGAAGTGACTTGGATCACTACTGCAAGTTTCCTAAACCGATAATAACGACTATAAGTCGCAAATCGGTACTATACAGTTTGAATAACGGTACAGTGAGCTGGAAATATTCCAAGCAAGATACTGTTACCGTATAAACAACAAATGCGGGTTATTGCTGCAGCTGAGGCAGTAATGGAAGCCTTCTGGGTCGATAACAAATCTAATTAGATTAGATATAGTTCTGTTAGCAGCTGAGCTAGGCGTCAGCACATGCTAAAGAATTAATGGTCTCATCAACGATCCAGATACATACTTAGACTATTCATCTGATTCGTTCGGATCATACATCGTGGCGATGTAATGATCGTATAAATCGCATCAGACGATAATCATGAAAATCTGCCGACGAAAACCTTTTCTCAGTAGTTTGAGCCAACTGTACATAGTTCGGGTGTCAGGCACTCGAGTGACTGGCTATAGGCCAAGTGGGAGATTGTTGGACAATTATGACCCATATCGTCACTATTTGTACAGATCATGGTGTTGTTGTACAAATTAACTATGTGACAAAGAAGATTGCTCTCTTATCATTTGTGATTAGATCACCTAGATATATAAATGATAGGAGGTCCCTATGATTTGTTCCTGGATTGAGAATGATATGAGACAGTATCATTCCACGAAGGATAAATCATTAAATATCCCTAGTCAGAGTATTATCGAGATTGGACATCGATAAATGTGTAAAAGACTAGTATTACACTTGTGCGCGTGGTGAGGGCGTAACGACATAGTTCTCATATATTTGGGTATAGGATACTCATGCAAGTGTAATAGGAGGTTGTGTTTTACCGATGGTACGGGAAACAGCTTCGCTCTAGATAGACCCCCTCGGAATTCCATTGGTAGTATGACTATGTGTCAATGGAAGTCCGAAATCAGGGTAGGTGTATTTGGTCTTAACCTGAGACTTGCACCGCTAATACTTGCGACAATCAATATACTTTGGTTTTGGTCGTCCAGGGCTTTAACAGGTTCTGTGTACGCTTCTTCTGGGTATATTGAGAATCGTAGTGTATTGGGTGTGATGTCAAGACGGAAGTATCACTCCAGTCATAGTGGAGATGATGATCACGTAGGATACGGTACTAGTACTCTTATGTACTGCAGTCATCGGGATAAAATGACAAGGTCATATTTATCCGATTATATAGACTAGTTACCAGACATCCGACATGTGTTTCATACGGGGCAGACACAATTCCAGCCTGTAGGACACAGAACTTGACGACGCTGTTCTAAACTCGCGGCCTAGTTGGGAATACGAAATAACATGGAGTCGCCACCCGGTGAGAACCGGGACAAAGATTTAAGGCCGCACGCACCCCTCACAAGGGAAGACCTCAAACCGTTGGGTTCGGAATGGTCCCTTACTTATGTCACTTGTGATGATGTGATTTGTGCAATAAACTAACTTAATATATTCAACATTCATGCTCAAGGGTAATCTACGCCTAAGTCCGCATGCATAATAATAACAATGAGAACCTATATCTAAGTTCGTATACTTCAAAGTAAGTTGTCATAATGGCAAACACGCAATAATATACAATTATCACACAAACATGCTCAATTATCTAATGCGGAAAATAAATAATAATCTAAGCATAAATATAAATTAAATCCCTAATGTGAAAACAACCTAATCATGCAAAAAGAAATAACTTTCTATCGACTAAATCATGCTTAAGATAAATAACATGCTAACAACCTAATCATGCTTTAATAACAAATAAATAACCTACGAACTACAACATGCTCAAACACAAGTTTGGATGAGACAAAATACGTGTCTCTTAAGTGGTACGTGGCGTTGTATCCCGAGTACAAACCGTACTACCGTCCATTCGGATTCAGCTACAGAATTTAAGTCCAGGTTCCATCCTATATACCACAAAAGGGAACACATATTCCGCTCATCCAACAATCACATCATGCCTCAAACGACTCTCATGCGATAATATTCAGATTAAATAAAATAAATGAGAGATAATGAATAAAAGGGTGCCCTCAGGTCTAACCTCTTTTGTCATCTCAAGAAAGGGCGTTACACGTCCGTTGGAAGGGTGAATGATCCGCAACTCTTTTGGTTCAGCAACTCAATGTCTTTCCTCGTTGTTTTGCTGTTCGGGCTGCTATTTTTACTCCGTTTCACTGATGTTTTGCTGCTATTTTTCAGGTCACTGTTTTGGTCGTTTCGGGGACTATTTTGGGCTGTTTGGAGGGCTAATTGGCTGCGGTCTTTGGTGGTTTTTTATGGGGGGTTTTGTGCACTTTGTAGTGCAGTTTTAGGGTGTTTTCTGGGCTGTTTTGAGGGTTAAATATGCGTCAAAAAACTGGCAGGTCAGTGGGGTGTTTTTGCGGCAGTGGGGGGGGGGGTAGTGCAGTGGGCGTTTAGGCTTTGTTCTGGTCGTGTAGTGGCCAGTGCAGTGGGGGCTGTTTGAAGTTACTTTAGGGCTGTGAGAGGGCTATTTTGGTGTGGATTTAGGGCTGTGAAGGGGGTGTTCTCCGTGCAATGGGGCTGTGTTTAGTGGTGATGGGCGTGGATGGTGTAGAGTGGGGGAAAGTAGATGCGGCAATGGGAGGAGGTTTTGGCTTTGAGGATGCGGCAATGGGGCTTGGAAAAAGTCTTGGGCGTGCAAGAGAGGGCTTGGATGTGTGTCTCTTGTGTGAATGTGCTAGGGTTGTGAAGGGTGGTGAAGGGTTCATTTTATAGGCAATGGAGATGAGACTTTCCTTATTGGAATAGGAAAGAATCTCCTATTGATGGTGACATCTATCTAATTGGTATCTCATAAGGAAAAGATCTCCTAATTTAGGATTGTGATTGGATTTTGATTAGGAAAGGGATCTATGAGATTTCTTCTAATTAGGAAGGGATTTTACTTGATTTTAGCATGTGATAAATGTGTATATCCCTAATCTAGGAAGCCATGGGCGTGAGTCTTGGTCTATGGGGCGTGGGCATGGTTTCTGATTTGGTAAGTGATTTATGGGGGTTTTGGGCCGAGGATAAGCTATGAAACAGAGATCCAACAAGCAACCGAAGCTAAACAACTGGATTAAATCCAACAAAAATTCCATTTTCCAATTTTACCCTTCCAACGTCCGTTTCGCGCGACTTTCACAAATAAAGAGATAGTGTCTCCATACGAGACTCATCATCGGGCTGATATGCAAAAATGCAATGCCTACAGTCGCCCCCACTTTGATGGGACTTGTGCAGTGTGTGACGATGACAATCCTATCAAAGTACGTGCAATGTATTTTTACTTACCTGGCTCGCCAACTGCCACCTGGTCTGCCTGCTATGTTGAGTTGATAGTGTTAAGCGCCGTACCTAGAGCGTCGTGGTTGCGTCTCCGTACCTAAAGTGCCGCAGTGATGATGTTGGTTGTCTGAATGCTAACCCCATACCTAGGGTGTCGCGGTGACGTCTCCGTACCCAGAGAGCCACAAATGTCTGAATGCTAACCCCGTACATAGGGTGTCGCGGTGACGCCTCGTACCTAGAGTGCCACAAATGTCTGAGTGCTAACCCCGTACCTAGGGTGTGGCGGTGACGCCTCCGTATTTAGAGTGCCACAAATGTCTGAATGCTAACCTCGTACCTAGGGTGTCGCGGTGACGCCTCTTTACCTAGAGTGCCACAAATATCGGAATGTTAACCCCGTACCTAGGATGTCACGGTGACGTCTCCGTACCTAGAGAGCCACAAATGTCTGAGTGCTAACCCCGTACCTAGGGTGTCGCGGTGACGCCTCTGTACCTAGAGTGCCACAAATGTCTGAATGCTAACCCCGTACCTAGGGTGTCGCGGTGACGTCTCCATACCTAGAGAGCCACAAATGTCTGAATGCTAACCCAGTACCTAGGGTGTCGCGGTGACGCCTCCGTACCTAGAGTGCCACAAATGTCTGAATGCTAACCCCGTACCTAGGGTGTCGCGGTGACGTCTTCGTACCTAGAGAGCCACAAATGTCTGAATGCTAACCCCGTACCTAGAGTGTCGCGGTGACGTCTCCGCACCTAGAGACCACAAATGTCTGAGTGCTAACCCCGTACCTAGGGTGTCGCAGTGACGCCTCCGTACCTAGAGTGCCACAAATGTCTGAATGCTAACCCCGTACCTAGGGTGTCGCGGTGACGCCTCCGTACCTAGAGTGCCACAAATGTCTGAATACTAACCCCATACCTAGGGTGTCGCGGTGACGTCTCCGTACTTAGAGAGCCACAAATGTCTAAGTGCTAACCCCGTATCTAGGGTGTCGCGGTGATGCTTCCGTATCTAGAGTGCCATAAATATCTGAGTGCTAACCCCGTACCTAGGGTGTTGCAGTAGTCTGAATAGTCCACATGACGTACCTGGCTTGCTAACCCCGTACCTAGGGCTTCACTGTGGTCTGAATGCTAACCCCGTACCTAGGGTGTCGTAGTGTGATATCTCCATACCCGGAGTGCCGTACCTGGCTGATCTGATATCTCCATACCCGGAGTGCCGTACCTGGCTAATCTGATATCTCCATTCCCGGAGTGCGTACCTGGTTGAATTGATCTGATAATGATGCGGGTTTCGCCCCCAGAATGCCATACCCGGTAGAACTGATGCTGAACCAATGTGGGCCTCGCCCCCAAAATGCCATACCCGGAAGAACTGATACTAAATCACTGTGGGCCTCGCCCCCAAAATGCCATACCCGGCAGAACTAATACCGAATCAATGTGGGCCTCACCCCCAGAATGTCATACCTGGCAAGTCTGCTACTGATGCTGATGCTCTTTTTCAACACTTTGTAGTGCCTCTCTTCGAGATAATCTTGATAGCTAAACATATTTTTGTCCTCAACGGATGCTTCGCGTCAAAACCAAAGAATCTTCAAAGTACTAGACATACTCAACTCCAATCGTCTGAATGGGTGATCTCAACTAGACTCCTAGTGTGTGTGTGCTAAGGCTCTTTCGCAGCTTATTCCTTAAGTTAGCCAACTTGATGATTTCGCTTCGAAGAATCGGGCCAGTGGGTCTAACCAACCTGGATGTCTGGGTCACATTCTGTGATTTATTTCAGCATACTCAACATGATATGGTCTTCTTTTTTTCTTGTGTCTCTTTCTTTTCATTTAGAACTTTTTTCTTTTCTTTTCATTCTTTTCTTTTTTTTCTCTTCCTTTTTTTTTCTGACACACATACCCTTTAAGGTAGCATTTCTCCTCATGGTGGTCCTAACACTCGCCCATGGGTAGCTTCACGCTTATCGATTATAGGCGGTCTTTTTTTTTTCTTTTCTTTGCAGAGACTTTTCTTTCTTTATTTCCAACCATATCATGTATCATAGCGTAAACAAATCAGGGTGGACATCCAGGCAAATTATCACTCACCGGTCCACCATCTCTTCAACTAGTCATCTCATCAACCGCTCAGGCTTCTATTGTTGAGATACCTTTATCAAGTGCTTTATGAGTCTAGCCGGGATCAATCCATTCAGAATACCGGATGAGAGCGCGTCTCGCACTTCTCGTTTCTAAGGCTTCTCCCTACAGCACACAAATGTCATCACCGGACATATGTCTATCTATCAAAGATTTCTCTCTCTTTTTATTTTTTTCACTCACTCACTCCAAGGAATTCTTCCTTTCTACTGCTGTCAATGTGGGCTTCGCCCCCTGAGATTCATACCCGAAACTCAAACTCATATGGGCCTCAACCCTCAGATTACAACCTGAATCTAGACACCGATGTGGGCCTCAGCCCTAGGATTTCTATCCTAATCCGACACTGTACTTTCGCTATTTCTGATTGGCTTGTCTTTGCCACTTTTTCTTTTCTGTCTTCGACACCTGTGAACCCAAAACAAAACGAACACAAAAAAAAAGATGCAACATATGTTACGTGTATGCATGCATGCATGAGTTTTCTTATCCCGTCGGGTTAGGTCTTCTGCAAGTGACTACTCAGTCTTCTCAGGCAAAGTACAGTTTCAATCTGTCAATATTGATTGGTTCTGTGAACTCATTCCCTTCCAAGTCGGACAGTCTCACTACTCCATTTCCCATTACCTTCTGGACGATGTAGGGTCCTTCCCAGTTTGTTCTGAACTTCCCTCTTGGGTCTGTTGTCGATGGCTGTGACTGCTTAAACACCAAATCACATTTCTTGATCTTAGAATGACGCATCTTCTTATTGAATGCTCGAGCCAACCTCTTCTGATATATTTGCATGTGATGCAAGGACTTCATCCTCTTCTCATCCATCAATACTAACTGTTCAAACCTCTGCGAGGTCCATTCTCATTCAGGCAACTCTGCTTCTGCTAATACATGGACTGTATCTCAACTTCGACCGGTAGTACCGCTTCCATTCCATAGACCAAAGAGTAAGGCGTAGCTCCTGTCGCTGTTCTTACAGATGTCATGTACCCCCACAGGGCATAAGGTAGCTTATCAGCCCAATCTTTATAATTCTATGTCATCTTCGCTAGAATCATCTTTATTATCTTGTTGGCTGTCTCGACTGCTCCATTAGCCTACAGCCTGTATGGTGAAGACTTGTGATGGCCTATTCCATACCTCAGTAGCATTGCCTTCTTCTCTCCTTGAAATTGAACTCCGTTGTCCGTTACCACATGGTGTGACTGTTGAATTTTTCTAAGGTCCCAAGATCAAATCAAGACATGAAAACATGCATGAATACATCAACGGAGGTAGCGGAATACTCACATTGATCGGTTATGTCGATTTGAAGACGAATCATGTCCAAAAAACGCACTGCCTTTGTAAGCCCACTGCAGCAGTCCATGCTCACTGTCTTGGCAGTTTCGGGTCTCAAACGAAGCTCCAAACTCCATCGGATGAGTCCCGCCTCATGGTCGAACCTCCCTACCACCTTCGCAAGACTTGTAAGTGTGCTAGCACTTGATTTCTCACCATGAGAAACCACTCTTGGCTTCCCTTTGTTTACGCCATTTCTGGTTCCAAACCAGTGAAGATTTTCTTCATTTGGGCGTGAGAGAAGAGAGAAAAATGTGAGAGATGAAATTGTGTTAAGTTAAAAAGATTTACCAAAAATCAATTTATATTTATGCCATAATTTTATTAAATTAATAATAAAATTATGACACAAAACATGCAATGGCTTAGAGTGTTAAACACTCAAACTCCATGCAATGACATTGAGTGCAATGTACACAATCTACATGCAAAGCATTAGAATGACATGTGTCATGTGGGCCCCACACGTTTCCAAATGAAAGTGGGCCCACGTGCACTCACGCGTTCGGGTTCGATATTTCCGAAATACCGAGCTTACGTCACGACGTTAATTCAATCGAATTTAAATAAATAATTGCGCCTGGCGAAATTATTATTTACGTCGCTAACGAATTAATTCTAAATTAACTCGTTTGCCCGAATTAAAATCTGATTTTAATTCCGCGTCGAAATCTAATTTCGTCTAATATATCGAATATATTAATACATCGATTAATTCCGAATTAATCGTTCTCTCTCTTTAGACGACATTTTATCCCGGATAAAACATCTCCGTTATTAATCCTGATTAATTTTCTCTCTTCTGTATAATCCCAGATTATTCAAGAGTGCGAGTTGTGCGTCATCGGTGGATTATCGGGAAGCGACCCATGAGATCCCCGGATAATCTGGCAGTAAATACGGTCGTCGGAGTATTCGAATCACGTACGTACCAAGTACTACGTTCTCTACCGATTTACGAGACAAGGTCGACTCCTAGCAAAGCACCAAGTCTACCCAATTCTCCGGACATATCCATTTAAGAATATTAAGATCTGTATCAAGCGTAGTATACTAATGTATTGTGCATATCGGCCCAGTATCGGATAGTCACGTGCTAGGGCTGGGGCTGGATAAGTGTCTGCCCCGTCCGAAACACATATCGGATGTCTGGTAACTAGTCTCTATAATCGGATATTCATGACCTGGTCATAATATCACGATTGGATGCGCATCTCTTAAGAGCACTAATACCGTATCCTGCGTGACATCATCTCCACTATGACTGGAGTGATACTTCCGTCTTGACATCACATCCAATACACTACGATTCTCAATATACCCGGCATTGGCGTACACAGAACCAGTTACAGTCCTAGACGACCTCAACTAAAGTATATCGATTGTCGTAAGCATTAGCGATGTAAGTCTCAGGTTAAGACTATACACACCTACCTTGATTTCGGCCTCCCATATACACATATTCATAATACCAATGGGATTCCGAGGGGTCTATCCAGAGCGAAGCTGTTCCCGTACCATCGGTGAAACACGACCTCCTATCGCACTTGCATAAGTATCCAACACTTATATATATGAGAACTATGCCGTTGTGCCCTCACAACGCACACAAGTGCAATACTAGCCTATTCCGTATTATCGATGTCCAGTCTCGATAATACTACGGCTAGGGATATTTAATGATTAATCCTTCGTGGACTGATACTGTCTCATATCATCTCAATCCAGGAACTAATCATAGGGACCCTCTTCATTTATATATCTATGGTGATCTAATCACAAATGACGAGAATGCAATTTCCTTGTTACATAGTTAATTTTCTACAGCAACACAATGATCTGTGCAAATAGTGACGCTATGGGTCATTTTGTCCAACAATCTCCCACTTGGCACATAGCCAGTCACTCGAGTGTCTAACACCCGAACTATGTACAATTCGCTCAAATTGCTGAGGAAAGGTTTTCGTCAGCGGATTTGCTTAATTATCGTCTGACGCGATTTACACGATCATCACATCGCCACGATGTATGATCCGAACGAATCAGATGATATAGAATTATATATCTGGATCGTTGATGAGACCTTTAATTCTTTAGCTTGTGCTGACGCCTAGCTCAGCTGCTAACAGAATTATATCTAATCTAATTAGATTTATTATCGATCCAAATGGCTTCTATTGCTGCCTCAGCTGCAGCAATAATCCATATTGTTGTTTATTCGGCAGCAGTTATCTTGCTCGGAATATTTCCAGCTCACTGTCCCGTCCTTCAAACTTTATAGTACCGTAGTATTTAATCGTTTGGAAACTTGCAGTGATCCCAGTCACTTCAAGTTCTCCTTCTCCATAGTTTAAGACAACATCTTTAGTTCTCTAAGATACTAACAGATGTCCTAAATTCAATCCAGTGACTATCACTTGGATTGACCTGATTGTGACTCCATATGCTCGAAGCGTATGAGACACCAATACAAGTACATTTTAAATGTACAATTTCCCAGAGAGTGTTAACAACTCCAAATCTATCCCAGTAGATCTTTTATTCCTGAATAAAGGTTGTTACTCCCCAGAATTCTACGGAGAATTTCTATTGAAAGAATATCTATGAAAGCCAAGCTTTCACCAATTGCTTTATGGGATTTCACTGTCAGTGCGCTCTCCCACTAACCTCCTTATATACACAAGAATTATTTCGTTTTGAGTTAAATCATAAACCATTATGATTATTTCAAAACGTCAGTTCCAAGAACCTTATGCTTGCTTTGATCCAAACATGGATCGAATAACCCGCAAACCTTGTTTGTCGGTTATACAAAATCGTCAGGATGTTGTAAACATCCTCCAAAAGGTTTCCTTTTCAGGAAAGCGATTTGATTTGTAACTGACATATTTCATAAATGAAATATACAGTTATCAACAAAGCATCTTCAAAATGGACTTACCATGGCAACAGGTAAAAGTTGAACCGTTATTAACACAATGTTGATAACGATACTTTCCGTCAAAAGCCTAGCTTTGTAAGTTGGTATGTTGTCATCCATGTATGTCTTCCTTGAAGACGTATAATGTACCATAGGCACAACGCCTTGTGGTACAACAACTAGTATCCATAATAGTCGTTATACATGGAATCCATTTCGGACTCATGGCACTTTGCCATAACAGGGAGTCGATACCTCGTATCACTTCCTCATAACGTAGTCCGATGGTACACCTCCATAAGATTGACATCTTAATGAGGTTAGATCAGAAACCCATACCCTAGGTTGTTTTCTGACTCTATCCGATCTACCCGATTCTTGTGTATTTGAAGATTAATGGTACAGATTCATCATAGATGAATTGTTTGTGTTCCATTAAGGACTTCGTGCTATGAATAGTATTACTCCGATTTTCATTGAGTATCACTATCCTCCCACTGACCACTGCATATCGGTATTCCTCTCAGGAAAACCGCATGGTGAGCAACAATCATATGTTCTCATGTGGGATTTATAAGTACTATACTTATGGTTTCCCTTAGGATAACCTATATTGGCACTAATCCAATTTGGTTCTTAGTTTGGTATCATCCAAACTTTATGCCTGGCATACCCAAATTATCAGGAATGAGAAACCTCGTTTCTTTCCTGTTCATATCCTATATGATATCTGTCAAACAGATTTATATGGAACCTTATTCTAAATAAGTTTTGCACTGTTAATACATATCCTGTAGAAGGAAATAGTAGCTCAGAGCGACTCGTGATAAACCTTATCATGTCCAACAAAATTCGGTTTTAGTTCAGACACACCGTCTAACTGACGTGTCTCGGGAGGAGTCCTCACATGAAAGAACACCGTACTCTTTCATTTATATATGAAACTTACTGCTTAAGTATTTTCCATTTCGGTCTTACCGTGGCGGAATAACACTATAGTCGATCTGTTTGTTTTCTTCGTGTCGAAACTTCAAAAGTTTCTGATCTGTGTTCTTCAAAAGAAACACATAACCACAACGTGATGCTACATCCGTTAAGGTCACGAAATATTCATGTTCACATCTAGCCTAGCTAGATATGGGCCCACTTACTTCACCATGAATAGGGCTAACAGATCGGTGGCCCTTTTACTATTACCAAGTAAATAGTATTTTAGGTTTTTAACCTAATAAACTAGATTCGTAGACCTTATTTGAATAGTCAAATCAGTCCTAGTACCCACTCTTCAAAAGTGTGGATATACGAGTCTCGTTTAATTGTGTCCCAGACAACAATGCCACAAATAAGTCTCTATTGATCAAATCAATTTGAGCTATTTATTTGTCATTTATATGTTTGAGATTTTATTTATATTCAAAATATAAATTATGTTATTTACATCTAATGTATTTATCTCAGTATCATCTTTATATAATGAAACACTTTAGTGTTCTAGAATATAAAGGTTTTATCCGCATCGGATTAAACACTGATATAGAGATAATGTCTCTAGTCAAACTAGTTACATTATAACATTTCCTAATTTAAGTTCATACCCAAAGGGTAGTTCCTAAACTTAGGTATCTACGGTCGAAACAGCGACTTTCGTCCCGTTTCCAATTCGCAGAGAAATCTCGGCTTGAAGCCAGTATCCAGCTCACAGCGGATTCTGAACGTCAATACATATATGTATTATGTACCACACTAAGTATTTAAAATCCAATTTAATACTAGTAGTAAACATAACTTTGACAAAATATTTTTAAAGTTAGAGCCTCTCCCTATCTTTAATTCCTTCGTGTCTTCCATATCCAAATGGTAGTCACTTTGGGATATGTCAAATACCTTTTCAATATTTCACAAACCTTTGGCCAAGCCTTGGGTTTTAGAATATCGAAATGATGTGCACCTTGTGCTACATGCCCAATTGCAAACTTTGACTTTTCTCCACTAGAATGGTCAATTAATTGCAATTTTAATACTTTTAAATCTAAAGATAGATTTATGATAAGTATAAATTAAGCACTAAAGTCATCATCACATAAATCTTCCAAAGATTTATGCTCTACTATTTGCTTAATTATGGGCTTAGTCATAATAAGTTATTTTATCAAATAAATTAACCTATTATTTATCCCCATATGAAAATTAAATCATTTAAAGCATTTAATCCAATGATTTTAAATATTCAACTTTTCAATTCTTTCTTGATTTCAATAGTCCAACTATTTAATCAATTAATAAGGTACTATTTATTATAATGATTACAATAATCCAATTATTTAATCAACTATAATTTTAATATTGATTACTATAATCTAATTATAAAATCAACTATCATTTTAATTCAATTATATTGATTACTATAATCCAATTATAAAATCAACTATATATTGAATGAGTTTGTATATAGTCCAACTATATATATTTTAAAAACAACATAAAATATTAGTCCAACTAATACTTTTGATTAATATGACGAGAGTAAAATAAAATGAGCGTGTTTAGCGAGTATTCGAACGAATGTTGCAAATTCAATACTTGCCTCCCACTATTTTTCGTCGAGCCTCTAACCCTCTGTCGAGTACTCGGGAAACCGTGTTTCCTAGTGGGCTAGGATCCCGTTAAATATCACACAATCTTGACTTTGGCCAACAAATTGTATGATAATTAACTAGGTAGATCTCGAAGATCAATTGGATCTAATCCAACTCCTAGATCCAGTAGGTGGACATCCAAGTCCTAAACATATATCTTATATATGTCTATACATCGAATGTATACCCTAACCTTTTCCTCTGAATCAACTAGGCCTTGGCTTTGGCACAACAAACCTAATGATCCCAGTCAAGCGCGGACCCATTGACATGGAAGCTTCGTAATCAATGTCGTTGGACAAGAAGTGGTCTTGACTTTGGCCAACAAACCACAACTTGGACAAGACACCAATGGAACAAAGCCTCGTGATTAAAACACATCTTTGAAGGACAAGGGCTTGACTTTGGCCAACAACCCCTGCCAATCTAGGATCTTGAGTAAGAATCACTCAATGGAAGGAAAAACGCATGATATTTGATGAGGGCTTTTCGCGTGCAAATTGGCTACCAATTTAATTATCTTTGTTAAGGTCTCATCATCATACACCCTTAAACATGCATTCTAAATACATAATAAAGCGAGTATGAAAATAAATAATAATGATATGCGGATGGATACTTAACACATTGATCCTAGATCAAATCTCTCCCTTTCTCACTCAAGCTAGCACTAGTATTACTTCTACCCGTTACACTACACTTCTAAAGAAACCTCATACATAGAGGGGAATAGGTGAGAAGAGAATACAAAGAGAATAGAGGTGATAAGGCTGGACACGCAGGTCCAATTTAATAAATCGAATTTATTACAACAATTTCTAAAATTGCCCACCCGACTAATATCCATCCGATATACATTATTCATTCAACACAACCACGTATTCACACACATAAGCATGCTATCAATCAATCTAATCAAATTAATTAATCTGATAATTAAGTGATCATCCAATGTTCAAACAACGATTTGATTTTGTTCGAGTCAAACTCGTTTTTGCGAATAAGTACTTAAAGTACGAATTCATGAATTAAATTAAACTACATCATTAAATCTAATTTAACATGTATTTAATACTAATTCACTATTCAATTCCAAATTAAATATTACACTTTTATTTAATAAACCTTTTACGATTTAAATTCCAAATCTAATCGTAACGCGTCTCAAAGACCGATTAACGTCCAACGTCAATTCAATTAAAGTCCAATGGGCTTTTGATTGATTTCTTAAGGCGTGGACTTTTGGTCAACTCGGGTCAAACCGATAACCAAAGTCCAATCCGGGATTTACCCCATAAGCCCATAAATCAATCTTGGCCCATTAGGCCCAATTGAACTTTAAAGGTTCATTAGTCGCATTGGGCTTTATGGTTAAGGTTTTGGGCCCAATTGGATCCAATCCACTTGGCCTAAACCAAACTTGATAAATCAAGCCCAAAAGGCCCAATTACAACAATTCAAGCCAAATCCAATTTAGCCTAAATAATTAAATTACACTAATCCAATTACGCAATTTAATTACCTAAAGTGCATTATATGATTCGACTAAATCAATATTTCCGAAACCACCAAATTAGTCCAATTAATCATGCTTAATTCATTATCATATGTCCAACACACAAATTGAAAATCAAACCCATAAACATGCTTTATGCTCTCGGCCAAGGAAGGTTATTTTGTCCGATTTGAATTCAATCCGATTAATTACACAATCGACAACGTATTAACTTCCCGAATGATTTCATACACATCCAATGTTACAAAATCAAAAAACACCAAGACATTAGGGCATTACACCATTCGGCCATGGTAAGGAATGGGGTTTTTGTCCTTCGAAATCCAATCCAATTCGATTCAAATTAACGTCAACCTAATCGATTCTAACTCATCAAATGAATTCAAAAATCAAAAAATCCAAGATCCAAAAAATCACAAACCATTCGGCCAAGGCATTAATTTTGGGGAAAATAATTCCAAATCATTTTTCATCAAATTAGTCCAACCAAAATGAATTTAAACATGTTATAAGCATACTCAAACAAGCAATTTATTCAAATCATGCTCAAATCACATTTACCCAAATTTTAAACCCTACAAATTTCATGCTTGCAACATTAGCTCATGATGCCATTGTTGAATTTTTCTAAGGTCCCAAGATCAAATCAAGACATGAAAACATGCATGAATACATCAACGGAGGTAGCGGAATACTCACATTGATCGGTTATGTCGATTTGAAGACGAATCATGTCCAAAAACGCACTGCCTTTGTAAGCCCACTGCAGCAGTCCATGCTCACTGTCTTGGCAGTTTCGGGTCTCAAAACGAAGCTCCAAACTCCATCGGATGAGTCCCGCCTCATGGTCGAACCTCCCTACCACCTTCGCAAGACTTGTAAGTGTGCTAGCACTTGATTTCTCACCATGAAAAACCACTCTGGCTTCCCTTGTTCACGCCTTTCTGGTTCCAAAACAGTGAAGATTTTCTTCATTTGGGCGTGAGAGAAGAGAGAAAATTTGAGAGAGAAATTGTGTTGTTAAGTTAAAAGATTTACCAAAAATCAATTTATATTTATGCCATAATTTTATTAAATTAATAAAAAATTATGACACAAAACATGCAATGGCTTAGAGTGTCAAACACTCAAACTCCATGCAATGACATTGAGTGCAATGTACACAATCTACATGCAAGCATTAGAATGACATGTGTCATGTGGGCCCCACACGTTTCCAAATGAAAGTGGGCCCACGTGCACTCACGCGTTCGGGTTCGATATTTCCGAAATACCGAGCTTACGTCGCGACGTTAATTCAATCGAATTTAAATAAATAATTGCGCCTAGCGAAATTATTATTTACGTCGCTAACGAATTAATTCTAAATTAACTCGTTTGCCCGAATTAAAATCTAATTTTAATTCCGCGTCGAAATCTAATTTCGTCTAATATATCGAATATATTAAACATCGATTAATTCCGAATTAATCGTTCTCTCTCTTTAGACGACATTTTATCCCGGATAAAACATCTCCGTTATTAATCCTAGATTAATTTTCTCTCTCTTCTGTATAATCCCAGATTATTCAAGAGTGCGAGTTGTGCGTCATCGGTGGATTATCGGGAAGCGACCCATGAGATCCCCGGATAATCTGGCAGTAAATACGGTCGTCGGAGTATCCGAATCACGTACGTACCAAGTACTACGTTCTACCGATTTACGAGACAAGGTCGACTCCTAGCAAAGCACAAAGTCTACCAATTCTCCGGACATATCCATTTAAGAATATTAAGATCTGTATCAAGCGTAGTATACTAATGTATTGTGCATATCGGCCCAGTATCGGATAGTCACGTGCTAGGGCTGGGGCTGGATAAGTGTCTGCCCCGTCCGAAACACATATCGGATGTCTGGTAACTAGTCTCTATAATCGGATATTCATGACCTGGTCATAATATCACGATTGGATGCGCATCTTTAAGAGCACTAATACCGTATCCTGCGTGACATCATCTCCATTATGACTGGAGTGACACTTCCGTCTTGACATCACATCCAATACACTACGATTCTCAATATACCCGGCATTGGCGTACACAGAACCAGTTACAGTCCTAGACGACCTCAACTAAAGTATATCGATTGTCGTAAGCATTAGCGATGTAAGTCTCAGGTTAAGACTATACACACCTACCTTGATTTCGGCCTCCCATAGACACATATCATAATACCAATGGGATTCCGAGGGGTCTATCCAGAGCGAAGCTGTTTCCCGTACCATCGGTGAAACACGACCTCCTATCGCACTTGCATAAGTATCCAATACTTATATATATGAGAACTATGACGTTGTGCCCTCACAACGCACACAAGTGCAATACTAGCCTATTCCGCATTATCGATGTCCAGTCTCGATAATACTACGGCTAGGGATATTTAATGATTAATCCTTCGTGGACTGATACTGTCTCATATCATCTCAATCCAGGAACTAATCATAGGGACCTCTCTTCATTTATATATCTATGGTGATCTAATCACAAATGACGAGAATGCAATTTCCTTGTTGCATAGTTAATTTGCTACAGCAACACAATGATCTGTGCAAATAGTGACGCTAAGGGTCATTTTGTCCAACAGTGACATACCATACCGACAAATGAGATTCTGAGCTATGAACTTGGCCATCTACTTTGCTGTAACATTATGGAATGATTCGGCTTCTACCCATTTTGAGAAGTAATCTACTGCTACTACTATGAAGCGATGCCCATTCGATGCATTCGGTCGATTCTCCCCGATCATATCTATTCCCCATGCTGAGAAAGGCCACGGCTCTGACAACCCATGCAACTCTGTATGCGGCAAATGATTCAAATCCATGCGTTGACAATCATGACAATGTTTTACTAACTTCGCGCAATCGGCTTCTATAGTTGACTAGTAGAAACCTTGCCTCACAATCTGCGGGACAAATTCAATCCGTGTCATGGTGGCACACACACCCGCATGCACTTCTTCTATTATCTTCTGAGCTTCTCTTTCTCAAACATTTCAGCGAATACCATTGCTTGCCTCTTGTAGAGTTCTCATTTCAAACTTACATACTGAGAAGTCAACTTCTGAATGGCTATTCTGTCATTTCTGATAGCTTCCTCTGGGAGTTCCCTATGCTCTAGATACCTCTGAATATCATGATACCAAGGTTTTCCATCGTTGACCTCTATCTCCGATATCCGCTCCATCTCATAAACATGCTTACTCGCCGTCGTCAAGACAAGTGGTCTCAATACCAATTTCTCTGGATTCTCCCAGGTTGCGGCTAATGTCGCCAAGACGTCTGCCATCTGATTTTCTTCCCGCGGTAAGTGCTGAAATTTACAGTCAGGGATAACTCGTGCTAGATTTCTGAGGTAGAATAAGTAAGGCTTCAGTCGTTCTTCCTTTAACTCCCATTCTCCTTGCATCTGTTGGATCACCAACATTGAGTCTCCGTAAACCTCCATGTTCGTAGCACTCAAGGCTATCAATGCAGTCAACCTGAACGCATATGCTTCATACTCAGCCATGTTATTAGTTACTCCGAATGTCAACCGCTTGGCCATAGGCAAAGTCTCTCCCTCAGGGGTTACTATTACAATCCCGATTCCGGCCCCTTTGTAGTTCACTGCTCCATCGAAATACATCTTCCATCCTTGGACTGCTATAGCTTGGATTTCCTCGTCGGGGAACTCAAACTTGTACTGATCCCCTTCAACAGGTTGCAATGCCAAGAACTCTGCCATGGCTCACCCTTTGATCACCTTAGAAGTGTGGTACTCGATATCGAATTTTGTTAGCAATACTAGCCATCTGCCCAACTTTTTGACTAGTGAAGGTACTGAATGTAGATACTTCAAAGGGTTCTCTTTCGCTACAACTTGGATATTGTAGGATTGGAAGTAATGGCGCAATTTTCTGGATGCCCACATTACCGCTAGACAGATTTTCTCCACTTCTTGATAGCGGGCTTCATACGGAAGCAACTTCTTACTAAGATAGTAGACATCATGCTCTACTCCTGTCTCATCTGCTTGTACCATCATTGCCCCCAGTGCTTCGGGTTCAATAGCCAAATAAAGTACCAAAGGTCTACCCTGTCTCAGAGGTTTCAAAACATGAGGCTTCACCAAATATTCTCTGATTCTGTCGAATGCTTCCTGACACTGCTCATTCCACTTCACCGGTTTGTCTTTCCTTAGAAGTTTGAAGATAGGCTCGCACACTAACGTTAACTTTGCAATGAATTGGCTGATATACTGGATTTTCCCAAGGAATGCTCTGACTTCCTTCTCT
This sequence comes from Zanthoxylum bungeanum, assembly GCA_019454045.1. Classification (NCBI taxonomy): domain Eukaryota; kingdom Viridiplantae; phylum Streptophyta; class Magnoliopsida; order Sapindales; family Rutaceae; genus Zanthoxylum; species Zanthoxylum bungeanum. Next base: position 17,332 of record SKCR01006624.1, on the reverse strand, counting down.
GTCTTCGGTGCCGGCATTTCAATAATAGCCTTGATCTTCTCAGGGTCCACTTCTATGCCTCCCATTCCCACGGTATGGCCAAGCAACTTCCCCGATGTTACTCCAAACACACACTTTTTAGGATTCAACCTCAGGTTGTACTTATCGACCCGCTCAAGGAACTTTTCCAATGCTTCTATATGCCCGTCTCTAGTCTCCGACTTGACCATCATGTCATCTACGTATACCTTAATCTCTTTATGCATTAAGTCATGAAACAAAGTGGTGGCCATCCGCTGGTAAGTGGCTCCGGCATTTTTAAGCCCAAATGGCATCACCTTGTAGCAATAGGTTCCCCACTCCGTGACAAAAGCAGTCTTATGCTTGTCTTTTTTAGCCATAAGCACCCGATTGTATCCTGAGAACCCATCTGCAAATGAGTACATGGAAGACAAATCCGCACTATCAATAAGTACTTCTATATGCGGCAAAGGAAAATCATCATTTGGGCATGCCTTGTTAAGATCTCTGTAATCAACACACATTCTGACTTTACCATCTTTCTTCGGCACAGGCACGATGTTGGCCTACCACTCGGGGTATTTCACTACTTCCAGGAATCCCACATCTATTTGCTTCTTAACCTCCTCTCTGACCTTCTCGGCCCATTCTGGTCTCATCCTTCGGAGTTTCTGTTTCACAGGCTTCATATTCGGATAAGTTTGTATCGCATGCTGGGCAATACTTCTATCTACCCCTGGCATGTCCTCGTAAGACCAAGCGAACACTTTGGCATATTTGACCAACATCTCTTCTAAGTTCTTCCGCTCTTCGGCGGTAACTTCACTCGCGATTAGGACTTCCTTGGGGCTCTCAGGCATACCAAGGTTGAATGCATTCGTTTTGATGGAGTTGATATCAAATATGCTTAAGTCATGCAAGTTAAGAGGGAGAGACTCAGACAAATAAGCAAAATGATTGTCTTTATTTCTAATAAGTGCAGGAGTACATTCAAATAAATCAGGAAGATAAATGTCCACATCATCCACAGACACTTCATCCTCCGCAACCGGGTTCTTTTCAGGCTCATTGTCCTCCTCAATAGTCAGACTCTCCAGCTTCATCAGTTCTTCTTCCCATTTCTCATCTTCCTTATTCGCAACTTCTCCTGCCAACGGCTTTTCACCAAGCACATCCTGGAAAATCTCGAATCCGGGCACCACAATCCCATTGACTTCCACCGGTTCGGGATCTCATTGATACCCCGAGGCCTTCACAAAGAACTCCATCAAAACTTTAGCCCTTTCTTCTTGGCCTTGGGTTTATCTCATCAGAACGGTATCCCAAACCCCTCCGATTCTCTGCCCTTTAAAAGTCTGGCGATGCTGAACCTTTGTCTGGTTCAAACTTCATCTTCCATAATCTTCGCCACACGAGGGATCCACCCACATCAAACTCGGTTGAGGCGACACTTGGAACCTCGTGATGAAAAGGTTGTATTTCCAAAGCAGCTACAACATTGTCCACCTCAGCTCGGATGGTGAAAATCTTCCCGTCGCATGGGAACTTGATCATCTGATGTAAATTAGAGGGCACGCCCCCGATCTTATGAAACCAGGGCCTTCCCAATAATAAGGCAAAAGTGGCTGGGATATCCAGCACTGTGAACTCCACTTCATCCTCAACTGGACCAACCTTGACTACCGCAGCAAAAGTACCTTCCACTCCCCGTTTACTATCATCGTAAGCCTTGATAGTCATGTTGGAAGGGCTCAAATCTGTCGGCTTTAAGCCCAGCCTCGCCAGAATTTTCAACGGACACACGTTGATGGATGAACCATCGTCCACCATCACATAGGACGTCCTCTTGCCATTGACTTCAGCTCGGATGAATAAAGGCATGTTGTGATTTCTCCCTTCAGGTGGAAGTTCTTCATCAGAGAAGGTTATTTGCAAAGCCTCTTTCTGTACTGACCCAATAAACATCGCTGGATTAGCATCTTCGGGTACTACTATTTTGCTCAGAGCTTCTACTATAGCCGGCCTGTGCTCTCTAGATGCACATAACAACTCCCAGATGCTCAAATGTGCCTGGGTCTTCTTCAGCTGCCGCAGCACTACATCTCCCTCAGCAGGCTCAGTATTCTCAGCTATTTCTCGACCGTCAATCAGTACTTCCTTCCCTTTTTCAGCAGTATCATTATAAAAGCGCCCATTCCGAGTCATGCCTTTCATTTCCTCTTCCTCATCACCACTTGAGAAATCCTCCCAGAAATCCTTCTTCTGATCTGTCTCATCTTCACTATTACTGTCCCAAATACCCAGGCAAAAGGCCTGTTTGGTCAAGGTTCGGAGGACAAGGTCTTCTGGTAGGCCAGAATTGATCAAGTAGTAAGGAGGTGGGGAACAGAGTGATAATTGGGCAATGGATTGCGGTGAGTGTTGGTTGTTCTTTTCAGGGTCAGGAATTTTCGGGATTCTATCAGGTCTTGGACTTCATGGCGAAGACGAGCATAACTGAAGGGTTCCCTGTTGTGGTCCATAAGATGTCCTTGTGTGTTGGTATTGGTGTGTAGTGGCAGTGAGTCGCGCTATGTGTAGGTTTGGTGGGGACGCATTCGGAGTGGTTTAGGTACCAGGGTTTTTAACAGCCGCTTTAGCTTTACTGCTCTCCACATAATCTTCTATAGTCTGGTATCAAAGGTCTCAAGGTGTCCAAGTTAGAAAAATTTCCGATTCTTCAATGTGCCGCAATCTCTGCAGTGACAGGCTTAGTACTCTGGATCCTCTGATAGTCCTCATATTCAGACTATAGAACTTTCTGTTCTCGGCTTCCCTTCTTTAATATCGATCATAGTTTCCCTCAACTGTCGAAAATCTGCAATCATCGAAGTCATTCTCCCCAGTTTACCATAAATTGAAGGCTTAGTCCCATTGATGATCATTTTAATCTGATCTTTTTCAGGAGGTCTGGTCTGCATCTTCAAAAGTTGGCTTCTCCAGCGGTCAACGTACTCCTTAAAGCTCTCTTCGGGCTTTTGCTTAGTATTCTCCAAGTCTTGGAGTGACAAGTCAATCTCTAAGTCGGTAACGTACTACTTCAATAAGGCATCAACCAAGTCTCTCCAATCCTCCTTAACCTTTTTCTCAAGGCTATGATACCAGACCACATGTGCCCCCTCAAGTGACATCCCGAACATCTTCTGGACTTGGCGCTGAGATAGGCCAACGGAACTCATCACCGAGACATATTGCCGCAAATGGACCCTCGGGTCCCCATTTCCATTATACTTGGCAATATCGAGCATCTTAAACTGTGCAGGCAGCTGCTCATCGTAGGTCATCACATCGTAATCCAATAAATCCTCATGTTTCCCCTTCAGTTTGTGAGTAACCGACTCCATTTGATCACAGAGCTTCTGTATCTCAGCCTGAGATCCGACTATTCTCCCATCGGCGTATTCAGCCATATCATCATCAAACACCAGAGTATCATCATTCAAACCACTTGGAGGGCCCTCTCGCCTCTCGTTTTCAGATCCTCCAGCAGCGCGGGGCACAACGATATTTGACATGGCAGCAGTCAGAGCTTGCAGTTGTTCAGTCACTTTGGTGAGATTCGCTTCGATCTGATCCATTCGAGACCCTTCGTTGACGGATTCACTCATATTTGCTGATGGTCTTTTGATTAGTCTCCCCTCTTCCCTAACCCAACGGGAATCTATGGTGTCTCTCTTTTAAGATCGTGTGTCAGTGCATATACGTGTAATGAATGTAACATATAAACCGATAAAAATTTTATACTAGATGGCCCATTGTCATCTTAGAATCTTTTGGCTCGATTGCCATAAAGCACAGACTTGTCCCAGTTTAAATGGCCCAACAAGCCCATACCTCATGACAACAAGTCCAACTGAATCCAAATGGCAACGGTCCTAAATGCAAACATAAAGGAATAATTTCTACTAGTTCTACGACTAAGGTTCACATGTGGGTTTTCGGGAGTACAGACAAAGGCTCTCGCTGACGAAGGATTTCCCACAACTAGGACTCCCCACTCAAGGGTTCGAGTGACCAAGTGAGCACACCTTTTTTATACCTTAAGGTACGTGCCAACGAGTTATGGTGTGTGACTGACTATCAAATGGATTTCTCGTTGTAGATTCCCCAGAGGGAGGGTGGAGCGAGGCTCTCTTAAGTACCCAAGCCCCTTAGGCTCTTATCGCTTGGTGTCAGGAATAAACAACGAGTCCTCCAGATTAGTCCATCACAACGAGCTACGGATAATGATTATGTAGGTGCTTTCACAGCTTTTATCCGAAGGGCAGTGAATGAAGGAAAACACCAAATCATCACCTAGCTTTAACAGTGCCTTTGGTTAAAACCCCTTCAACCCACTATAGAAACGGTCAAATAAAGCACAAATCATACACATCACAAGATATGATTTCGAGGCCTACTCTCTAGATTCCCCAGTAGAGTCACCAGACTGTAGGACACAGTACTTGACGACGCTGTTCTAGACTCGCGGCCTAGTTGGGAGTACGAAATAACATGGAGTCGCCACCTGATGTGAATTGGGACAAAGATTTAAGGCCGCACGAACCCCTCGCAAGGGAAGACCTCAAACCGTTGGGTTCAGAATGGTCCCTTACTTATGTCACTTGTGATGATGTGATTTGTGCAATAAACTAACCGAATCTATTCAACATTCATGCTCAAGGGTAATCTACGCCTAATTCCGCATGCATAATAATAACAATGAGAACCTATATCTAAGTTCGCATACTTCAAAGTAAGTTGTCATAACGGCAAACACGCAATAACATACAATTATCACACAAACATGCTCAATTATCTAATGCGAAAAAAAATAAGAATCTAAGCATAAATATAGCATGTTGTAGTTCGTAGGTTATTTATTTGTTATTAAAGCATGATTAGGTTATTATCATGTTATTTATCTTAAGCATCATTTAGTCGATAGAAAGTTTTTCCATCCTATATACCATAAAAGATAACACATATTCCGCTCATCCATCAATCACATCATGCCTCAAACGACTCTCAAGCGATAATATTCAGATTAAATAAAATAAACGAGAGATAATAAATAAAAGGGTGCCCTAAGGTCTAACTGTTGGATAATATGACCCATAGCGTCACTATTTGCACAGATCATTGTGTTGTTGTAGCAAATTAACTATGTAATAAGGAAATTGCACTCTCATCATTTGTGATTAGATCACCATAGATATATAAATGAAGAGAGGTCCCTATGATTAGTTCCTGGATTGAGATGATATGAGACAGTATCAGTCCACAAAGGATTAATCATTAAATATCCCTAGCCGTAGTATTATCGAGACTGGACATCGATAATGCGGAATAGGCTAGTATTGCACTTGTGTGCGTTGTGAGGGCACAACGACATAGTTCTCATATATGTAAGTATTGGATACTTATGCAAGTGCGATAGGAGGTCGTGTTTCACCGATGGTACGGGAAACAGCTTCGCTCTGGATAGACCCCTCGGAATCCCATTGGTATTATGACTATGTGTCTATGGGAGGCCGAAATCAAGGTAGGTGTGTATAGTCTTAACCTGAGACTTGCACCGCTAATACTTACGGTAATCGATAAACTTTGGTCTTGGTGGTAGGGGGCTTTAACCGGTTCTGTGTACACCACTTCTGGGTTTATCAGAGAGTCGTAGAGTATTGGGTGTGATGTCAAGACGGAAGTGTCACTTCAGTCATATTGGAGATGATGTCACGTAGGATACGGTACTAGTGCTCTTAAGTGTTGCGCAACCATCGGGATATTATGACCAGGTCATAAATATCCGATTACAGAGACTATGTTACCAGACATCCGACATGTGCTTCGGACGGGGCAGACACTTATCCAGCCCCAGCCCTAGCACGTGACTATCCGATACTGGGCCAATATACACAATACTACGGTATACTAGACTTGATACAGATCTATATATTCCTGTAAGAATATTTCTGGAGAATTGGGTAGGCATGGCGCTTTGCTAGAAGCCAACCTTGTCTTGTAAATCGATATAAACGTAGTACGAGGTACTTTACGTGTTCGGACAGTCCGACGATCGTATTTACTGCCAACATATCCGGAGATCTCATGGGTCGGTTCCTGAAGATTCACCGATGACGTATGACTCGCACTTTGATTAATCTGGGATTAATTCGAAAAGAGAGATAGAATTAATCTGGGATTAATTCGATGAGAGAGAAAATTAATCTGGGATTAATTACGGAGATATTTTATCTCGGATAAAATATCGTTAAAGAGAGAGAACGATTAATTTGGAATTAATCGGTAAAATTAATATAATCGATATATTAATCGAAATTGGATTTTGACGCGGAATTAAAATTAGATTTTAATTCGGGCGAACGAATTAATTTAGAATTAATTCGTTAGCGACGTGAATAGTGATTTCGCTAGGCGTAATCATTTAATTACGACGCGACGGAAAATTCGTTAATTTGGAATTAGCGAACCCGAGAGTGATTGCGAGCGCATTCGCATTTCGAATTCGAGCGCGGCACGGGAGTCACATCAAGCGTCAAATCGTTAGTCGCGTCAATTGTCAAATCAATTGTCACTTTGAGTGATGTGACTTGACAACATGTCACTTTATTAAAGTGATGTGATGTGACTTAAAGTAAAAGTTGAAATGATGAAAGCCTTTTGCTTTTTTGACTTTTGTACTTGGTAAATGAAAAGGCTTTTGGTATTTGATTTTATTTTAGAAATAAAATATAAATATAAGTAAAACAATTTGCCTTCTCTCTCTCATCTTTCACGGTTTCACGTGAACTTCCTCTCCCTCTCTTTTTCTCTTCTTCTCCCTCACGGTTTTGGAAACCGATTCTTGTTCTTCAAAATTCTGGGTTCCACCGAATTTTTGAGAAGCAAATCTAAGAAGATGATAAGTGCTAGCACACTCTAGGAGGCATACATAGGTGATAGGGAAGTGATTCTTTGAGCTTGGAAAGCTTGAAGCTTGGAGCTTCAATGGAGTCCATGCATGGCCGAAAATGGTGGAGTCCAAACCAGTCCAAACCGAGCAGCCCACTGTCAAGGAAAGCTACTGTCGAGCTCAATGGAGGATGAAAACGCAGCTTGTGTTCTTCCTAGCATCAAACCATCAATGTGAGTATATTCCGCACCTCCTTTGATGTGTTCATATGCGGTTTTTGTGCATGATTTGTTGATCTTGGGACTTGAATTGAACTCTTACAATGGTATCTTGAGCTTTTGATGCATGAAAACCGAATTAGGGTTCTTGAGCAAATTTGGGGCTTTTTATTTTAGCTTGATTCTGAAATTGATTGTTTAAGAATGCTTATATATGATCTAATTTGAGTTATATGTAATCAATTTGATAAAAAATTGATTGGATTGATTTTCCCCAATTTGCTTATTTTTGGTCAAAACTTTAATTTGGGTAAACTCGATTTAGGCATGATTTGGTTGAATTGTTTGATGAAGTATGCTTGAATGAGGTTGAATTGAAGTTGTGCATGATCAATTTCAAGAAAATTGGATTAGATCAATTTTCCCCAATTCTTTAGGTTGAACATGAAACTTGAAATGGGTAAAATGTGTTTGAGCATGTTTTAATTGAATTGGATGTTTAAGTATGCTTAGAACATGTTTAATTGAGATTGTGTGTGATCAATTTCATGAAATTGGATTGGATTCAATTTTCCCCAAATTGGAGGCTTGGCCGAAAATTGCATAACCCTAATGTCTTGGTAATTTTGTTTTGTTTGATCATTGGATGACTTAAAACAATTGGTTAATGTTGTTTTGAAGTTCAATTGGATTGAATTTTGATTTGGAACATTTTTCCCTTTTAAAGTGGCTTGGCCGAATCTTTATGGACATGAAATTCATTGTTATTTTGTTGTTTGATTCATTGGATGAATTGAATTGATTTGGGAAATTAAGATTGTGGACTCAATTGGATTGAAACCGAATCAAATTGAAAAACCCCTAATTGCCAAGACTTGAAAGCATGTTAATTGGGTTTGATTTTGATTGAATTGTGTTGGACACTATTTGGTTGTTAAAGTGCATGATTAATTAGGCTAATTGATATTTTAGAAATGTTAATTGGGTAATTGATTGTGTATTACACTTAGGTTAATTAATTGTGAAATTTGGAATTTTATAAGTTAATTAATTTGGGCTTGATTTTGGAAATTGGGCTTGTTAGGTTGTAATTGGGCTTTTGGGCTTTGTTGTAACAAAGTTGGGTTTAGGCAAAATTGGTTGGATCCAATTAGGCCTAAAACCGAATCCAAAAGGTCCAATTATGACTTAATGGACCTTAATTATTTAATTGGGCCTAATGGGCCAAAATTAATTTAAAGGCTTATGGGGTAACTCCCGGATTGGATTTTGGTTGTTCGGTTTGACCCGAGTTGACCAAAAGTCCACGCCTATAGAAATTAATTAAAAGCCCATTGGACTTTAATTAAATAAAACATTAGATGTTTATCGGGCTTTGAGACCCGTTGCGATTAAATTTGGAATTTAAGTCGTAAAGGTTCGTTAATAAAAGTGTAATATTTAATTTAGAATTAAATAATGAATTAGAATTAAATACGTATTAAATTGGATTTAATTATGTAATTTAATTTAATTCGTAGAAATCGTACTTTGAGTACGTGTTCGCAATAACGAGTTTGACTCGAACAAAAATCAAATCTTTGTTTGAACATTGGATGATCACTAATAATCAAGATTAATTAATTTGATTGATTGATTGATAACATGCTTGTATGAATACATGGTTGTGATGTTTGAATAATGTATATCGGATGGATATTAGTCGGGGTTGGGCGATTTTGGAAATTGTAATAAATTTGATTTATTAAATTGGACCTGCGTGTCCAGCCTTATCTCCTATTTCTTTGTATTCTCTTCTCACCTATTCCCCTCCATGTAAAAGAGGTTTCTTTAGAAGTGTAGTGTAACGGGGTAGAAGTAGAAGTAATACAAGTGCTAGCGGGAGAGAGAAAGTGAGAGATTTGATCTAGGATCAATGTAAAGTATCCATCCGCATATCATTATTATTATTTTCATATACGCTTTATTATGTATTTAGAATGCATGTTTAAGGGTGTATGATGATGAGACCTTAAAAGATAATTAAATTGGTAGCCAATTTGCACGCGAAAAACCCTCGTTAAATATCAAGCGTCATTTTCCTTCCATTGAGTGATTCTTGCTCAAGATCGGAGATTGTCAGGGGTTGTTTTTGACCAAAGTCAAGCCCTTGTCAGTCAAAGATGTGCTTTAATCACGAGGCTTTGTTATATATCGGTGTCGTGTCCAAGTTGTGGTTTGTTTTTGACCAAAGTCAAGACCACTTCTTGTCCATAGACATTTGATTACGAAGCTTCCTGTCAATGGGTCCACGCTTGACTGGGATCACTAGGTTTGTTTTTGGCCAAAGCCAAGGCCTAGTTGATTAGAGGAAAAACGGGTAGGGTATATATTCGATATAAGCATATATTAGATATATGTTTCGGACTTGGATGTCCACCTACTGGATCTAGGAGTTGGATGGGATCCAATTGATCTTCGACATCTACCTTGTTAATTATCATACAATTTTTGTTGACCAAAGTCAGGATTGTATGATACTTTAACGGGATCCTAGCCCACTAGGAAACACGGTTTCCGAGTACTCGACAGAGGGTTAGAGGCTCGACGAAAAATAGTGGGAGGCAAGTATTGAATTTGCAACATTCGTTCAATTACTTGCCATACGCGCTCATTTTATTTATTTCGTCATTAGATTAAATGTTAGTTGGACTAATATTTAAATTGTTGTTTTTAATAAACAGTTGGACTGTATTATACTTGATTATATATAATTGGATTATATTAATCATATATTTGATTAATTAATTATTTCAGTTTACAGTTGATTTTATAATTGGATTATAGTAATCAATGTAATTGAGGTTAATTAATTTGGATTTATTTGATTATATAGTTGGACTATTATAATCATTATAATATATATAGTACCACTAATCGTTGATTAAATAGTTGGACTATTGTAATCAAGATAAGAATTGAAAAGTTGGATATTTAATATAATCTGGGATTAAAATATTTTAAATGATTTAATTTTCAAATTGGGAATAAATAATAAGGTTACTTTATTTGATAAAATAACTTATTGTACGTTACGCCCAAATTAAGCAAATAGTAGAGCATAAAATCTTTGGAAGATAGTGATGAGACTGATGCATAAAATCTGAATCTTAATTAAATCTTTATCTTAAAAAATTTTAATCAATCTTTAGATTAAAAGTATTAAAATTGCAATTAATAATTCTTGAGAATTGATTTGACCATTCTAGTGGAGAGAAAAGTCAAAGTTTGCAATTGGGCATGTAGCACAAGGTGCACATCGTTTCAATATTCCAAAACCCAAGGCTTGGCCAAAGGTTTGTGAAATATCGAAAATGATAATTGACATATCCCGAAGTGACTACCATTTGGATATGGAAGACACGAAGGAATTAAAGAAAGGCGAGGCTCTAACTTTAAAAATGTTTGTCAAAGTTATGTTCACTACTAGTATTGAAATTAGATTTTAAATACTTAGTGTGGTACATAAAATATATGTATTGATGTTCAAAATCTGCTTTGAGCAGGATACTGACTTCAAGCTGAGATTGCTCTGCGAATCGGACGGGACGAAAGTCGCTGTTTCGACCGTAGATACCTAAGTTTAGGAACTACCCTTCGGGTATGTACTTAAATTAGGAACTGTTATGATGTAACTAGTTTGACTAGAAACATTATCTCTATATCAGTGTTTAATCCGTTACGGATAAAAACCTTTATATTATAGAACACTAAGTGTTTTATTATATAAAGATAGATGATACTGAGATAAATACATTAATATAATAACAGAAATTATATTTTGAATATAAATAAAATATCAAGCATATAAAATGACAAATAAATAGCTCAAATTGATTTGATCAATAGAGACTTATTTGTGGCATTGTTGTCTAGGACACAATTAACGAGACTCGTATATCCACACTTTTGAAGAGTGGGTACTAGGACTGATTTGACTATTCAAATAAGGTCTACGAATCTAGTTACTAGGTAAAGTACCTAAAATACTATTTACTAGGTAATAGTGTAAAGGCCACCGATCTGTAAACCCTATTCATGGTGAAGTAAGTGGGCCCATATCTAGCTTGGCTAGATGTGTACATGAAATTTCGTGACCTTAACGGATGTGGCATCACGTTATGGTTATGTTTCTTTTGAAGAACACAAATACGAAACTTTGAGTTTCGACACGAAGTATACAAACATATCGGCTGTAGTATTATGCCGCTACGGTAAGACCGTATTGGTAAATACTTAAGCAGTAAGTTTCATACGTACATGAAAGAGTACGATATTCTTTCATATGAGGACTCCTCCCGAGACACGTCAATTGACGGTGTGTCAGAACTAAAAACCAAGTTTTGTTGGACATGATTAGGTTTTTCGCGAGTCGCTCTGAGCTACTGTTTCCTTCAACAGGATATGTATTAACAGTGCAAAACTTATTTAGAATAAGGTTCCATGTAAATCTGTTTGACAGATATCGTATAGGATATGAACGGGAAAGAAACCGAGTTTCTCATTCCTGACAATTTGGGTATGCTGCATAACGTTTGGATGATACCAAAGTAAGGACCCAAATTGGATAAGTGCCAATATAGGTTATCCTAAGGGAAACAATAAGTATAGTACTTATAAATCTCACATGAGAACAATGTGATTGTTGCTCACCATGCGGTTTTCCTAAGAGGAATACCGATGCATTGCAGTGGTCAGTGGGAGGATAGTGATACTCGATGAAAATCGAAGTAATATACTGTTCTAGGCACAAGGTCCGTAATGGATCACAAATAGTTCATCAATGATGAATCTATACCATTAATCTTCAAATACACAAGAAACCGCGTAGATCAGTGAGAGTCAGAAAACAACCTAGGGTATGGGTTTCTGATCTCACCTCATAAAGATTTTAATCTTTTAAGGTACACCAACTGATTACGTATGAGGAAGTAATACGAGGTATCGACTCCCTATTATGGCAAAGTGCCATGAGTCCAGAATGGATTCCATGTTTAACAACTATTTTGGATACTAGTTGTTGTACCACAAGGCATTTTGCCTATGGTACATTAAACGTCTTCAATGAAGACATACATGGAAGGCAACATACCAACGTACAAAGCAGGGCTTTTGACGGAAAGGTATCGTTATCAACATTATGTTTATAACGGTTCAACCTTTTACCTGTTGCCATGGTAAATCCATTTTGAAGATGCTTGTTGATAACTGCATATTTCATTTATGAAATGTGTCAGTTGCAGATAAAAATCGCTTTCCTGAAAATGAAACCTTTTGGAGGATGCTTTCAACATCCTGACGATTTTGTATAACCGACAAACAAGGTTTACCGGTTATTCGATCCATGTTTGGATTGAAGCAAGCATGAGGTTCTTGGAACTGACGTTTTGAAATAATCATAATAGTTTATGATTTGACTCAAAACGAAATAATTCTTGTGTATATAAGGAGGTTAGTGGGAGAGGGCACTGACAATGAAATTCCCATAAAACAATCGGTGAAAGCTTGGCTTTCATAAGAAATTCTCCGTAGAATTCTGGGGAGTAACAACCTTTATTCAAGGAATAAAGATCTACTGGGCTAGATTTGGAGTTGGTAACACTCTCTGAGAAATTGTACATTTAAAATGTACTTATATTGGTGTCTCATACGCTTTGAGCATATGGAGTCACTATCGGGTCAATCCAAGTGATAGTCACTGGATTGAAGATTAAAGAACATCTGTTAGTATCTGAGAGAACTAAAGATGTTGTCTTAAACTATGGAGATGGAGAACTTGAAGTGACTGGGATCACTGTTGCAAGTTTCCAAACCGATAAATACTGCGGTACTATAAAGTTTGAACACTGGGACAGTGAGCTGGAAATCTTCCGAGCAAGATAAATATTGCTGAATTAACAACAAATGCGGATTATTGCTGCAGCTGAGGCAGCAATAGAAGCCCTTTGGATCGATAATAAATCTAATTAGATTAGATATAATTCTGTTAGCACTTGAGCTAGGCGTCAGCACAGGCTAAAGAATTAAAGGTCTCATCGACGATCCAGATATATACTTCTATATCATCTGATTCGTTCGGATCATACATCGTGGCGATGTGATGATCGTGTAAATCGCGTCAGACGATAATTAAGCAAATCCGCTGACGAAAACCTTTCCGCAGCAATTTGAGCGAATTGTACATAGTTCGGGTGTTAGACACTCGAGTGACTGGCTATGTGCCAAGTGGGAGATTGTTGGATAATATGACCCATAGCGTCACTATTTGCACAGATCATTGTGTTGTTGTAGCAAATTAACTATGTAATAAGGAAATTGCACTCTCATCATTTGTGATTAGATCACCATAGATATATAAATGAAGAGAGGTCCCTATGATTAGTTCCTGGATTGAGATGATATGAGACAGTATCAGTCCACAAAGGATTAATCATTAAATATCCCTAGCCGTAGTATTATCGAGACTGGACATCGATAATGCGGAATAGGCTAGTATTGCACTTGTGTGCGTTGTGAGGGCACAACGACATAGTTCTCATATATTTATGTATTGGATACTTATGCAAGTGCGATAGGAGGTCGTGTTTCACCGATGGTACGGGAAACAGCTTCGCTCTGGATAGACCCCTCGGAATCCCTTGGTATTATGACTATGTGTCTATGGGAGGCCGAAATCAAGGTAGGTGTGTATAGTCTTAACCTGAGACTTGCACCGCTAATACTTACGATAATCGATAAACTTTGGTCTTGGTGGTAGGGGCTTTAACCGGTTCTGTGTACACCACTTCTGGGTTTATCAGAGAGTCGTAGAGTATTGGGTGTGATGTCAAGACGGAAGTGTCACTTCAGTCATATTGGAGATGATGTCACGCAGGATACGGTACTAGTGCTCTTAAGTGTTGCGCAACCATCGGGATATTATGACCAGGTCATAAATATCCGATTACAGAGACTATGTTACCAGACATCCGACATGTGCTTCGGACGGGGCAGACACTTATCCAGCCCCAGCCCTAGCACGTGACTATCCGATACTGGGCCAATATACAGAATACTACGGTATACTAGACTTGATACAGATCTATATATTCCTGTAAGAATATTTCTGGAGAATTGGGTAGGCATGGCGCTTTGCTAGAAGCAAACCTTGTCTTGTAAATCGATATAAACGTAGTACGAGGTACTTTACGTGTTCGGACAGTCCGACGATCGTATTTACTGCCAACATATCCGGAGATCTCATGGGTCGGTTCCTGAAGATTCACCGATGACGTATGACTCGCACTTTGATTAATCTGGGATTAATTCGAAAAGAGAGATAGAATTAATCTGGGATTAATTCGATGAGAGAGAAAATTAATCTGGGATTAATTACGGAGATATTTTATCTCGGATAAAATATCGTTAAAGAGAGAGAACGATTAATTTGGAATTAATCGGTAAAATTAATATAATCGATATATTAATCGAAATTGGATTTTGACGCAAAATTAAAATTAGATTTTAATTCGGGCGAACGAATTAATTTAGAATTAATTCGTTAGCGACGTGAATAATGATTTCGCTAGGCGTAATCATTTAATTACGACGCGACGGAAAATTTGTTAATTTGGAATTAGCGAACCCGAGAGTGATTGCGAGCGCATTCGCATTTCGAATTCGAGCGCGGCACGCGAGTCACATCAAGCGTCAAATCGTTAGTCGCATCAATTGTCAAATCAATTGTCACTTTGAGTGATGTGACTTGACAACATGTCACTTTATTAAAGTGATGTGACTTGACTTAAAGTAAAAGTTGAAATGATGAAAGCCTTTTGCTTTTTTGACTTTTGTACTTGGTAAATGAAAAGGCTTTTGGTATTTGATTTTATTTTAGAAATAAAATATAAATATAAGTAAAACAATTTGCCTTCTCTCTCTTATCTTTCACGGTTTCACGTGAACTTCCTCTCCCTCTCTTTTTCTCTTCTTCTCCCTCACGGTTTGGAAACCGATTCTTGTTCTTCAAAATTCTGGGTTCCACCGAATTTTTGAGAAGCAAATCTAAGAAGATGATAAGTGCTAGCACACTCTAGGAGGCATACATAGGTGTGATAGGGAGGTGATTCTTTGAGCTTGGAAAGCTTGAAGCTTGGAGCTTCAATGGAGTCCATGCATGGCCGAAAATGGTGGAGTCCAAAACCAGTCCAAACCGAGCAGCCCACTGTCAAGGAAAGCTACTGCCGAGCTCAATGGAGGGATGAAAACGCAGCTTGTGTCTTCCTAGCATCAAACCCATCAATGTGAGTATATTCCGCACCTCCTTTGATGTGTTCATATGCGGTTTTTGTGCATGATTTGTTGATCTTGGGACTTGAATTGAACTCTTACACTAACCTCTTTTGCCGTCTCAAGAAAGGGTGTGTTACACGTCCGTTGAAAGGGTGAATGATCTGCAACTATTTTGGTTCACCAACTCAACGTCTTCCTCGATGTTTTGCTGTTCGGGCAGGCTGCTGTTTTTACTCCGTTTCGTGCATTTTGCTGCTATTTTCATATCACTGTTATGGTCATTTCATGGACTGTTTTGGGCTGTTTGGAGGGCTAATTGGCTGCGGTATTTGGTGGTTTTTTATGGGGGGGTTTTGTGCATTTTTTTTAGTGTAGTTTTAAGGTGTTTTCTAGGTTGTTTTGAGGGGTAAAAAGGCGTAAAAAAACTGGCAGGTAGTGGGGTGTTTTGTTTTATGGTAGTGGGGGGCAGTGCAGTGGGCGTTTAGGCTTTGTTTTGGTCGTGTATTGGGCAGTGCAGGAGGGGGGGGCTGTTTGACGTTACTTTAGGGCTGTGAGAGGGCTATTTTGGCGTGGATTTAGGGCTGTGAAGGGGGTGTTCTGCGTGCAGTGGGGCTGTGTTTAGTGGTGATGGGCGTGGATGGTGTAGAGTGAGGGAAAGTAGATGCGGCAATGGGAGGAGGTTTTGGCTTTGAGGATGCGGCAATGGGGCTTGGAAAAAGTCTTGGGCGTGCAAGAGAGGGCTTGGATGTGTGTCTCTTGTGTGAATGTGCTAGGGTTGTGAAGGGTGGTGAAGGGTTCTTTTTATAGACAAGGGAGATGATACTTTCCTTATTGGAATATGAAAGAATCTCCTATTGATGGTGACATCTATCTAATTGGTATCTCATAAGGAAAAGATCTCTTAATTTAGGATTGTGATTGGCTTTTGATTAGGAAAGGGATCTATGATATTTCTTCTAATTAGGAAGGGATTTTACTTGATTTTAGCATGTGATAAATGTGTATATCCCTAATCTAGGAAGCCATGGGCGTCAGTCTTGGTCTATGGGGCGTGGGCTTGGTTTCTTGATTGGTAAGTGATTTATGGGGTTTTGGCCGAGGATAAGCTTTGAAACAGAGATCCAACAAGCAACCGAAGCTAAACAACAGGATTGAATCCAACAAAAATTCCATTTTCCCATTTTTACCCTTTCAACGTCTGTTTCGCGCGACTTTCTAACTAAAGAGATAGTGTCTCCTGTAGAGTTTCAATCAAGTCCCAAGGATCAAAAACATGCATAAAAACGAGTTGAATACAACCAAGGAGTAAGGCGGAATTCATACTCACATTGATGGGTTTTGATGAAATGAAGAAGAAAATCACAAACAGCTCAAGCCTCAGCTCGGCAATAGCTTCCTCATGCAGTGGACTGCTCGGTTGGTGACTGGTTTGCCTCCTCCATGTTCGGCCATTGAAGACTCCATTGAAGCTTCAAGCTTCAAGCTTTCCAAGCTCACAAATTCGTTTCCCTATACCATAATATAACCCATGTGTGTGCTAGCACTACTCTTCTTCATTTGCTTCTCAAAATTTCGGTCAAACCAGAATTTTTGGAGAAGAAATCGGCTGAAACCAGTGAAAAGGGAGAGGGAGAAGAGAGAAAGATGAAGGGTTTTTTTGGCTCCAAAAGCCTAAAACCGTAAATCACACCAACAAGAGAGAGAAAAGTGATGCTTTTTATATATCATTTTATTTTTCTTTATTTACCAAGTAATATAAAATAAAAGGATATACAAAACTTTAATTAAAAAGTCAAAAAGCAAAAAGCAAAAGCTTTCAACTTTTCACCCATCACTTCTACTTTTTAACATCAAGTCACTTCACTTTAATAAA
>SKCR01006623.1:0-51154 GCA_019454045.1 Zanthoxylum bungeanum | reverse complement strand
TATATCGAACTACTTATTAAATCTAATTTAATTCGTATTCAATACTAATTCGATTATTAATTCCAAATTAAATGTTACACTTTTAATATGCTTTAAAGACTTAGATTCTAAATCTAATCCTATTGGTCTCAAAGCCCAACTAACATCCAATGTTGAATTTAATTCAAGTCAAATGGGCTTAGAATTGATTTATTAAGGCTTGGGCTTTGGTCAATGTGGGTCAAACCCAATTACCAAGCCCAAATAAGGAATCACCCTTAAGTGCCATAAAACCAATTTTAAGCCCATAAGGCCCAATTAAATTATTAAAGCCCATTAATTAAATTTTAATATTCCAAACATAAAGTCCAATTAATCAAAGTGTAATACCAAGATTAATATATTAAACCAAATATTTCAAAAAAATACCCATTTTAATTTATTAATCATCATTTTTCAAAAATAAATGTCCAACATTAATTTAACAAAAATCAACTCCTTTACATGTCCTATGTATTCGGCCAAGGTGAGTTTTTTTTTTTGTGTCGATTTGTTTTTCAATCCGATTGAATTATTAATCTACGTTCCGTACACGTTCTAAGTCATCCAATGATCTTAAACACAAAAAAATTCCAATCCACTCCAAGTAGCAACACATTCGGCCAAGGCATGAATTTGGGGAAAAATCATCCATGCATTTTTCATAAAATTGATTCCATATAACATCATGTTATATACATGCAAGCATACTTATTAATCAAATTTCACAAGAACATGCTTATATCAATTTCTTCATACCATTCGGCCAAGGTCAAGATTTTGGGGAAAAGACATCCAATGTTTTTTTTCATAAAATTGATTCCATGTAATATCATTCTATATACATGCAAGCATACTTATTCATCAAATTTCACAAGAACATGCTTCAATCAATTTATCACACCCATTCGGCAAGGTCAAAATTTTGGGGAAAAATCATCCAATGCATTTTTCATAAAATTGATTCCATGTAACATCATTTACATACATGCAAGCATACTCATTCATCAAATTTCACAAGAACATGCTTCAACCAATTTTGTCAAATTTTAACCTAAAGTATTTCATGCTTAACCATGGCTCCATGATACCATTGTTGGTTTCTAATATGTCCCAAGGAAAGATTAAGCATACATGAAATACAACAAAGAATATATATAAAAGATGAAGTATGGCGGAATCATACTTACCAAGCTTTAGTGATGAAGAAAAACAAGCCAAATGGAAGCTCCAATGTTGGGATGATTCGGCCAAGGAAGACAAGAAGAAGGAAGCTCCAAGCTTTGTGTATTCCTTGCTCTATGATGGTTTCCCTATCACCTCTTTTGATCCCTTGAAGGTGCTAGCCTTGCATGTTCCAAACATCAACCTTTTCTTCAAGCTTTTGGCAACCAAATTGAAGAAGATGAAGACCAAAACTGCATGCAGTTTTCGGTCAAAAAGAGAGAGAAGAGAGGATTTTTTTTTTTTTTTTGATTTTGATACCAAAAATCAATTTATATTATGCCATAATATTTATTAAATAATAATAAATCTATGACACAAGCCATGCAAAGGCTTAGAGTGTCAAACACTCAAATTCCATGCATAACATTTGAGTGTAATATACACTTATCACCATGCAATGCATCATCAATAAAATAATGCATATAATGACATGTGTCATGTGGGCCCCACACGTTTCCAAATGAAAGTGGGCCCACGTGCACTCACGCGCTCGGGTTTGATATTTCCGAATACCGACTTACGTCGCGACGTTATTAAATCGAATTTAAATAAATAATCGCGCCTAGCGAAATTATTATTTACGTCGCTAACGAATTAATTCAATTAACTCGTATGCCCGAATTAAAATCTAATTTTAATTTCGCGTCGAAATCGAATTCGATTATTATATCGAATATAATAATTTTATCGATTAATTCCAAATTAATCGTTCTCTCTCTCTAAACAAGGTACTTTATCCGAGATAAAGTTTCTCCGCAATTAATCCAAGATTAATTAAGTTCGAATCAAATATCATAGGTGAATCTTCAGGAAGCGACCCAAGAGATCTCCGGATATGTTGGCAGTAAATTCGGTCGTCGGATAATCCGAACACGCACGTACCTCGTACTACGTTCTCACCGATTCACAAGACAAGGTTGGCTTCTAGCAAAGCGCCATGTCTACCCAATTCTCCAGAAATATTCTTATAGGAATATAAGATCTATATCAAGCGTAGTATACCGTAGTATTGCGTACATCGATACAGTATCGGATGATCACATGCTAGGCCTGGGGCTGGAGATGTGTCTGCCCCGTACGA
The DNA here is from genome assembly GCA_019454045.1 of Zanthoxylum bungeanum. NCBI lineage: Eukaryota > Viridiplantae > Streptophyta > Magnoliopsida > Sapindales > Rutaceae > Zanthoxylum > Zanthoxylum bungeanum. The sequence goes on along the minus strand of SKCR01006623.1, from coordinate 48,828 downwards.
AACATATATCGGACATCAAACAGCTAGTCTCTCTTTAAATAGACAATCCTGACCTAGTCATATTGTCCCGACGGTTGCAACCTTTTATAGAGTACTAGTTCTGTGTCCTGCGTGATCATCAACTCCATATGTCTGAAGCGATACTTCCATCTTGACATCACATCCAGTACACTACGATTCTCGATAACCCAGAAGAGGTGTACACAGAACCGGTTAGGGTCCCCAACCACCAAAACCAAAGTTTACCGATTGTCGCAAGTACTAGCGATGTAAGTCTCAGGTTAAGACCATATACACCTACCCTGATGCGGCCTCCCATAGACACGCAGACATACTACCAATGGGATTCCGCGGGGTATCCAGAGCGAAGCTGTTTTCCGTACCATCGGTAAAACACAACCTCCTATTGCACTTGCATAAGTATCCAATACTTAAATATGAGAACTATGCTGTTGTGCCCTCACAACGTGCACAAGCGCAATACTAGTCTATTCCGCATTATCGATGTCCAATCTCGATAATACTCCGACTAGGGATATTTAATGATTAAACTTTTATAGATTGATACTGTCTCATATCATCTCAATCCAGTATTAATCATATGGACTTTCGCCATTTATTAGTCAAAGTAAATAATATTACAAAACGGCAAAAGGCAATTTCATAATCACATAGTTAATTTTGTACAATAATACAATATCATTTACAAACAGTGACGCTATGGGACATAATGTCTAACACTTTCTCTGACTCCTTGAGAATGACAACAACTCTCCAAGAGTGTCATCCGAATTCATCAGTTTGTAGTTGATGACAATCTGTTTCCAAGTATCGGTAGTGACTGTAGAAGTACATCTATAGCCAACTCAGACTCCAAGACTATACCCATATTAGCCAGTTCATCAATATCGGCTATCATTTGAGTCCCATGGACCTCAACAGAACTACCATCAGTCATACGGGAGCGAAAGATTTTCTTCACTAACTCGTACCTCGCCATCCGCTTATTAGTGCGGTGAAGATCTTGCAATCTTGCCATCATATTATAAGGATCCAAGTCCCTATTTTGGCGACGAAAGTGTTGAGTCATTGAAGCAAGCATGATCGACTGAGCCGTGTCACAATCATCACTGTGAGTTTTCCATAACTCCAGCTCAAGTGGCTCAGTGGGCTTAGGCCCGAGAGGTCTTTGTATCGTATACAGTATCCTCTCCGCCCCAAGGACTATCCTTAGGTTCATTTCCCAATCAGCGAAGTTTATCCCCTTAAAGACATTGTCACCCATGATGATGTCTCGGACATTTACCTTGCTTGCCATCTTAACTACGATAGTCCAACTATCTAGTTAACGATAAAATGGGTACAGTCAAACTGTTACAAGAAAAATAACATTTTATTAGTCCAACTAATGTTAAAAAATTGACGAAATAAATTTTGTAAGCGCGTAAAGCTAAGTATCTGAATGAAATTGCAAACTCAATACTAGCCTCCCACTATTTTCTACAAGTCTCTAACCCTCTGTTGAGTACTCGGGAAATCCAATTTCCTAGTGGGCTAGGATCCCGTTAAATAACACACAACCTTGACTTTGGCCAACAAGTTGTATGATATTTAACTAGGTAGATCTCGAAGATCAATTGGATCCCATCCAATTCCTAGATCCGGTAGGTGGACATCCAAGTCCGAAACATATATATCTAATACATACGTCAATGTATCCAATACATTTTCCTAACCATTTCCTCTGAATCAACTAAGCCTTGGCTTTGGCACAACAAACCTAATGATTCCAGTTAAGCGGGACCCATTGACAAGGAAAGTTTCGTAATCAATGTCGATGGACAAGAAGTGATCTTGACTTTGGCCAACAAATCACAACTTGGACAGGACACCGATGTGGAACAAAACTCTCATGATTCAAACACATCCTCAATTGACAAAGGTCTTGACTTTGGCCAACAAACCAATGCCAATTTCGGATCTTGAGAAAGAATCATTCAACGGAAGGAAAATCGCTTAATATTGTTTGAGGGATTTTTCGCGTAATTGGCAACCAATTAATTTATCTTTGTTAGGTCTCATCATCATACACCCTTAAGCATGCTTCTAAAACATCATAAAGCGCGTAAAGTAAAGTAATAGTGATATGCGGATGGATATATAAACAACTTGTTCCTAGAACAAATCACTCCATTTCCTCTCCCCGCTAGCACTATTCTACTTCTACCCAATTACATAATACAATAAGAGAAACCTCATTTACATTGAGGGGAATTAGGTGAGAAGAGAATACAAAGAGATAAAGAGATAAGGCTGGACACGCAGGTCCAATTTATAAATTCCAAATTTACAATAATTTCTAAAATTACCCTTCCCTTCTAATATCCATCTGATATACACTATTCATACAACACATCCACATTCATTCATTCATTCAAGGCATGTTATACAACCAATCAAATCCAATTAATTAGTCTTTAATTAGGTGACAATACAATGTTCAAACAATTGTTTGCATTTGCGCGAGTCCAACTCGTTTTGAGAATAAATACATATTGTATGAATTCACGAATTATATCGAACTACTTATTAAATCCAATTTAAGTCGTATTCAATACTAATCCTATTATTTAATTCTAAATTAAATATTTACACTTTTATTGTGCTTTTATAACTTAGATTCCAAATCTAGTACAATTGGGTCTCAAAGCCCAACTAACATCTAATGTCCGTTTAATTAAAGTCCGATGGGCTTTCTATTGATTTCATTAGGCTTGGGCCTTGGTCAATGTGGGTCAAACCCAATTTCCAAGCCCAATAAGGAATCACCCTCATTTGCCATAAAATCAATATCAAGCCCATAAGGCCCAATTAAACATAAAAGCCCATTTATTACATTTGGACTTAAATGGTGTGATTTAGGCCCATTTTGGATCCAATCCAAATGGTCCAAATCTACTTGGCCCAACCAAGCCCATTTATGACCAAATATAATAGTTTTAGGCCCAATTCCAATTTAAGCCCAATTAACTAAATTTTAAAATTCCAAATTTTATAACTTAATTAATTAAAGTGTATTTTCATGATTAATTCTTTAAATCAATATTCCCAAAATATCAAATTAATCTATTAATCATATTTTTATCTTAAATACATGTCCAACATTATTTAATCAAAAAATCAAGTCCCTAATCTTCATCAAGCATTCGGCCAAGGTGATTAATATGGTTCCGATTTCGTTTTCAATCCAATCAAGTTACAAATGATCATCTCCATATTATTTCAAGTCATCCAATGTCTTAAAATTAAAAAATCATCTAGTCCACATGCTTGCATGTATTCGGCCAAGCCTCATTTGGTTGGAAAAATTAATCCAATTTATTTTCCATGAAATTGATGATGTATAATCTATTTAACATACATCTAAGCATATTTAATCAAGCAAACTCATCAAATCATGCTTCAAACAATTTTCCCCAATAACATCCTAATATATTTGCATGCATTTTAAGCTCAATGATACCATTGTTGGAAATCTAATAACCATGTCCCAAGATCAAAAACAAGCAAAATATATATATAAGAATGAAACTATATTGAAGTATGGCGGAAACAATACTCACAAAACGGAATGTGGATGCGTTGATGAAACAAATCTTGCTCCTTTGTGCAGTGAAGGATTCGGCCAAGCAGAAAAGAGAAGCTCCAAGCTTTAATTGATCCTTCCAAGCTCTAAGATGAGTTTCCCATAACACCTTGTATGATCCCTTGATGGTGCTAGCCAAATATGTGATTTAATGTTCCAAACACACACACTTTCTTCAAGCCTTTTGCAATAAAAATGAAGAAATGGAGATGGCTGTGAGAGCTTACTGTTTCGGTAAGCTTGAGAGGGAGAGAAGATGTGATTTTTGTTTCAAAAATTAATTTATATTTATGTCATAATAATTATTAAATAATAATATACTTATGACACAAACCATGCAAAGGCTTAGAGTGTCTAACACTCAATTTCCATGCAATACCCTTGAGTGCTTTGTACACTATCTTCATGCAATACATCAACAATTAAATAATGCAAATAATGACATGTGTCATGTGGGCCCCACACGTTTCCAAATGAAAGTGGGCCACGTGCACTCACGCGTTCGGATCCGATATTTCCGAAATACCGAACTTACGTCGCGACGTTAATTAAATCGAATTTAAATAAATAATTGCGTCTAGCGAAATTATTATTTACGTCGCTAACGAATTAATTCTAAATTAACTCGTTTGCCCGAATTAAAATCTAATTTTAATTTCGCGTCGAAATCGAATTCCGATTATTATATCGAATATAATAATTTTACGATTAATTCTAAATTAATCGTTCTCTCTCTTTTTATAGTACTTTATCCAAGATAAAGTCTCTCCGTAATTAATCCAAGATTAATCGAGTTTGAATCATACGTCATCGGTGAATCTTCGGGAAGCGACCCAAGAGACCTCTAGATATGTTGGCAGTAAATCCGGTTGTCGAACTATTCGAACACGTACGTACCAAGTACTACGTTTTTACCGATTTACAAGACAAGGTTAGCTTCTAGCAAAACGCCATGCCTACCCAATTCTCTAGAAATATTCTTACTGGAATATTAGATCTATAACAGGCGTAGTATATCGTAGTATAGTGTATATCGAACCAGTATCGGATGATCACATGTAAGGTCTGGGGCTGGATATGTGTCTGCCCCGTACGATACACATATCGGACATCAAGCAACCAGTCTCTTTGAATCGGATAATCCTGACCTAGTCATATTATCCCGATGGTTGCAACCATTATAGAGTACTAGTTCTGTATCCCTCGCGATCATCATCTCCATATGTCTGAAGTGATACTTCCATCTTGACATCACACCCAGTACACTACGATTCTCGATAAACCCAGAAGAGGTATACACAGAACCCGTTAAAGCCCTGGACCACCAAACCTAAATTTTACCGATTGTCGTAAGTACTAGCGATGCAAATCTCAGGTTAAGATCATATGCACCTACCCTGAAGCGGACTCCCATAGACACGCAGACATACTACCAATGGGACTCCGCGGGGTCTATCCAGAGCGAAGCTGTTTTCCGTACCATCGGTAAAACACAACCTCTTACCGCACTTGCATAAGTATCCAATACTTAAATATATGAGAACTATGCCGTTGTGCCCTCACAACATGCACAAGTGCAGTACTAGTCTATTCCGCATTATCGATGTCCAATCTCGATAATACTACGACTAGGGATATTTAATGATTAACCTTTATGGATTGATACTGTCTCATATCATCACAATCCGGAACTAATCATAGGGACTTTTACCATTTATATATCAAAGTAATTAAATTACAAAACGGTAAAAGGCAATTTCATTACTACATAGTTAATTTTTTACAATAATACAATATCATTTACAAAATAGTGACGCTATGGGTCATTACTGTCTAACAGGTTCCGCCTTATGGCTGGTTGGACTTAATTTGACTTAATCAGGTTACCGCCTATATGGCTGGTTGGTAAAATAATCACAAGTTAATATATTATATTAAGGAAGATATCTAAATAGTAAATAGTAAAAGTTGATTCTTTTACCTTAGCATTTTATTTTATTGTAATTTACTTTTCATCTTTTACTTTACCGCAATTACATTTCAGCATTTTTACTTATGTCTTTTACTTTTATCTTTTTACTAGCCCTAGTTATGTGTTGTAACTAAGTTAGTTATCTGGGGTTGTGATGAATTCTAATATCACTGGTTTATAAGGGTTATTTTATAGTTTGGGTAATTTAAAGGTTTACTTATTAAGTTTTGAGCCTAATGTGTCTTCTTAATTGGCCACTAATAAGATTGATATGGTAAATCTAAAATAAACTTGACAAAGGAATTTTAGTTTTCAGCCTTAGACTTAATAGCCCACGATCTTCCTCTAGGATAGATAACCCTTTAATAGATTTCCTTACAGGATAGACACATTCCTGTCGGGCGGGGGTAGCCATAATTGGAACTTAAACTTAATGAATCCAGATAATTTGGTTGACATAGACATATGGTTCAATTGGGTTAAACTGGGTATTTGCGTCTGACCATCGACATAGGCTTTTGTATAATTTAGTGTTCCAGGTTAGTAAACCAATTTATTACACAAGCATGGAATAACCACTTCATCTTTTAAAAGACATTAGAAAGATTTACAACCCTATATAGTTTCCTAATATTGAATTTTCTTAAACCTACTTTCGTGCAATTTTATTTGCTAGTTTTTAAATTTAGAATCATCACCATTTCAAAACAATCAATCAACCTGTTAGGTACTAGTGATCACTTGACCTCATAAAATTAATAGATTAGGTATTAAATCCTCGTGGGATCGATACTTTTTTTACTACTTGAACGATACGTGCATTTGCGTTATACTCGTGTGTGTAAGCACCGGTCAAATGTATAATTGGTGTTGGGATCAAGTGGTTGGACAATTATGACCCATAGCGTCACTATTTTTACAAATCATGGTGTTGTTGTACAAATTAACTATGTGACAAAGGAGATTGCGCTCTTATCATTTGTGATTAGATCACCAAGATATATAAATGATAGGAGGCCCCTGTGATTTTTTCCTGGATTGAGAATGATATGAGATAGTATCAATCCCTAAAGGATAAATCATTAAATATCCCTAGTCAGAGTATTATCGAGATTGGACATCGATAAATGCGTAAAAGACTAGTATTACACTTGTGCGCATTGTGAGGGCACAAACGGCATAGTTCTCATATATTTAGGTATAGGATACTCATGCAAGTGTAATAGGAGGTTGTGTTTACCGATGGTACGGGAAACAGCTTCGCTCTGGATAGACCCCCTCGGAATTCCATTGGTAGTATGACTATGTGTCTATGGAAGTCCGAAATCAGGGTAGGTGTATTGTTCTTAACCTTAGACTTGCAGCGCTAATACTTGCGACAATCAATATACTTTGGTTGTGGTCGTTGTAGGCATTGCATTTTCGCATGTGAAACCCGATGATGAGTCTTATTTGGAGACAACTACCTTTTGAGTCACGGATGCCGCGGGAAACGGATATCGGAAGGGGAAATTCAGAACAAATAAGCTCACTGTCTTCGTTATTGCTGCGTTCGTTACTTCGTTCGAACGGGAAACAGATTGTGGGCGTTCGTGTCGCGTTCGAGGGAGCGTTCGAACGGTGTCGGTAATTCTGGTTTTGCTGCTAGCCTCACACCCAGCCCATTTAGCTCCCCAAAGCCCATAAAACACATCCCAAATTAAATAATTAAATATTAAACATTAAATAAAATATTTAAACCATTTACCAATTAAAATAAACAATTACCAACTTAAACTAAAATCATGCCTAAATTAAACAAATCACATACTAAACTAAAAAAAGATATGCCTAATTAAAATCAATCTTAACCAATTAAAGCCAATCATATATTTGACTTCCTAATCTAATAAGATACTTACCAATATAAAATATTGTATTCCTAAACCAACACAAATTAATATTGCAACTTCCTAAAGTAAAATATTTTGTCCCCCTCTCATCCTTTGATTTCCTTGTTTAAAACTAAATCATATCCTAATTTAATGCACAAATCCCTTCCCTTGTAAACCCTAGCCATTCTCTATATAAACAACCCCTAACCAAGGCCATCCTCTCCTTCACACAACACAATTCACACCCAAGCTCTCTCGAAATTTCTCTAAACTCTCTCTACACACCCAAAACACATCCAAGAGAAAACACTTCATACACACACAAAAATAAAACAAAGAAACCACCACAAGACCACCCTCCATAGCCGAACCCAAACTCACCCATAGCCGAATCCTAAAACACGCCAAAACAACCTCCTAGATTACCTTAAAACAGTAACCCAAAGTCCTTAAAAAAAACAGTAACTTAGAAAACTACATAGATAACCTTAAAAATAATCACTTTTAATTGCACTAAGAACCCACACAACTCGGAATAGTTCTTTGAAAACATTGAAACAGGTAGCCCGTGCAGTGAGCAGCAAAACAGGAGCCGAATAGGAGCAGAACGGAGTTCGAACAATAAGCAAAGCAGCGAAGTAGTGAGCTAGGACATTGAACCAGGGACCAGAAAAGTTGCGGAGCTTTACCCCCCTTTCGATCTTCGTGGAACATGAGTCCGAGAGACGGCTTAAAAGGTTAGACCTGAGGGTATCTTTCACACTTGTTCTCCCTTTCCGCATTATTTATTAAGTATTCCTTGTATGATTGTAATGTTGAAATGTGTGTTGTGATTTTTGAGTATGTAAATATGCATGAATTATGAGATGTAATATGTTGTGGGCATTAGATGAATGAGAGATGTGTCAACTCTCGCGGTATATCGGATGGAAACCCGGACATAAATTTCATAGCCGATTCCGAATGGACGGTAATATGATCTGTACTCGGGCCCAACTCCACGTACCGCTTGAGTAAACGGCACCATCTCTCTTTCGTTGTGTTGCTTTTTGTTTATTTAGTTTTCTCTTGAATTCAATATTGTTTATTTTTTGTATGATTCAACCAAGCGCATGGGCTTAGTGAGTTAGTCCAAAGGTCCTCCATTTGTGAGACAAAGAGCCGAAAAGGCCACCTTCGTGACACTACTTCGCCGCGCCGGTTGATGTATGTTCGGTTGGACGCAAGATACGTTCAATCGAGCATACTTAGTTTGACATTATCACCTTTATTTTCGTATGTATAAGTCAATCGAGCGCATGGGCTTAGTAAGTGTGTTGTGAGATCCCCTATGGGGAGGGGCTAAAAGTCCTTTACCACGATGCTTTGCCGCGCCGGTTGACGTGTGTTCGGATTGGATGTAAGATGCGTTCAATCGGGCATACTTGGTTGATATGATTGGTTCTATTCTTGCATGTGTGATATGACGCGCATGGGCTTAGCATGTTGGTCTAAAGGTCCTCTCTTTGAGAGATCAAGAGCCCCAAAAGGTCACCTTTACGGCAGTGCTTCGCCGCGCCCTTTTATTTTCTGTTTATGTATTGCATCAGGTCCGTGTCCGTTCGAACGCGTTCACTAACGCAACTCGAACGCGCATGTGTTTTTGCCTTATTATGTGTCAGGTCTCGTATCCGTTCGAACGCGTTAACAAACGCCATACGAACGTGAGCTTTCTGTCTCATCTCCGTTCGAACGCGTTTACGAACGCTACTCGAACGTGAGCATTCTGTCTCGTCTCCGTTCGAACGCGTTTACGAACGCTACTCGAACGTGAGCATTCTGTTTCATTTCCGTTCGAACGCGTTTACGAACGCTACTCGAACGTGAGCATTCTGTTTCATTTCCGTTCGAACGCGTTTACGAACGCTACACGAACGCACACACACTGAACTGAGTCTGTCTTATTATATTCATGCATAATTGCCTATTAGTTGATCTTTCTTATGCAAATGTGTCACAATTCGTATGCTTATATCATGATAACATTTGAGCATTATTTCTTGCGGTATATCGGATGGAAACCCAGACGTAAATTCCGTAGCCGATTCCGAATGGACGGTAGTGCGGTCTGTACTTGGGCCACAATTCCACGTACCACTTGAAAAGTGCCCATATGTGTGCTTGTATGGTTAATATGTGTGCTTGTGTTTCTTCCTGAATGTGATATGCAAGTAAAGTTGTATGTTAGTTGCTATCTTGATATATGTTAAGCATGCAAATTTAAATGTAAGATATATGTGAAATACATGTATATTTAGGCGCATATTTTATTTTATAAATGTGAATTTAGAAGCATGATACCCTTAGGAATAAGTGTTACTTCAGCTTGTTTAAATTATTACATGAATCCTTTCATTACAAGTGACATAAGTAAGGGACCATTCCGAACCCAACGGTTTGAGGTTTTCCCTTGCGAGGGGTGAGTGCGGCCTTAAATCTTTGTCCCGGTTCACACCGGGTGGCGACTCCATGTTATGTAATCCTTCCCAACTAGGCCGCGAGCCTAGGAACGGCGTCGCTCAGTTTCTGTGTCCTACAGTCTGGCGACTCCACTGGGGATTTAAAGTTGGCCCCGAAATATTGTCTTGTAATGAGTGGATTTATGTTTTAATTGGCCATGTCTATAGTGGATAAGTGAGGGTTTAATCAAGGGCACTTTGAGGCTAGGTAATGGTTTGGTGTCTTCCTTCATTCACTACCTTTCTAGAAGGAAAAGCTGTGAGGGCACCTACATGGCCATCTACTTGTAGCCTTTGTGATGGACTAATTTGGAGGACTCGTTGTTTATTCCTGACAACAAGCGATAAGAGCCTAAGAGGCTTGGGTATTTAAGTGAGCCTCGCTCCACCTTCCCTCTGGGGGATCTACAACGGGAAATCCATTTGACAGTCCGTCACACACCATAGCTCATTGGCACGTACCTTAGTGTATAAAAAGGGATACGCTCACTTGGTCACTTGAACCCTTGAGTGGGGAGACCTAGTTGTGGGCTATCCTTCGCCAGTGAGAGCCTTTGTCCATACTCTTGCAAACCCACCCATAGACTGGTTTATATGGTTAAAGTAGCAATTATTTCCTTGAGTATATGCTTGTGGACCATCCTCATTTGGATGCAGTTGGACTATTGTCAGAAATGCGGGCTTGCTGGGCCATTTAAACTGGGGCAAGTTCGTACTATATGACTATTAGGCCCAAGGCTTCTGAAATGTTGATGGGCCATTATACAAAAAAATTTATTATGTTATGTTTGCATTATCTCCCTTCTATGCTTATGTTTGGGAACATCACCGTTTGGATCCATTTGGACCATTTGTCATGGGATATGGGCTTGTTGGGCCATTTAAACTGGGACAAGAACGTATTTCATGACTATTGGGCCAAGAGCTTCTAAGTGATTGATGGGCCACCTTGAGTGCTTGTCTTCAGAATATTATCATTTGGATTTAGTTGGGCTCTTTGCCGTAAGACGTGAACTCGTTGTGCCATTTAAACTGGGACGGGTTCGCCCTTATGACAGTTGTCCCAAAAGTTTCTAAAATGATGATAGGCCGATTTGTTTGATAATTTTATTTGATTTAATGTTATATATTTCTATGCATATCATGCATACATATACCCTGTTAACATCCTCTGTGTCTTAAAAGACACCATAGATACCGTTTGGGTTAGAGAAGGAACCAGACTCACTAAAAGAACAAGTATGAGTGAATCCGATAATGAGGTGTCCCGTATGGATCAGTTAGAGAATGGTCTCGCCAAGATCACTGAACAGTTGCAGGCTTTGACTACTGCTATGGCTGGTATAGCTGGGTCTCGTGCCGGGGTTAATTCTGGGGATGTGAGACAAGAGGAATCTCCGAACAGATTGGGGGATGATATCCCCGCTTTTGATGATGATATGGCAGAGTATGCAGCAGGCAGAGTATCTGGGTCTCAGACAGAGCTACAGAAACTTCGGGATCAGGTTGAGTCGGTTACTCGCAAGATGAGGGGTAAGAATGAGGATCTGCTGGATTATGACACATTGACTTTTGAGGAACAGTTGCCAGCACAATTCAAGATGCCAGATATGGCTAAGTTCAACGGGAATGGGGATCCGAGGGTGCATCTCCGACAGTTTGTATCAGTCATGAGTTCAGTTGGTTTGTCTCAGCGTCAGGTACAGAAAATGTTTGGAATGTCACTTGAAGGAGCTCCCGTGGTATGGTACCACAGTTTGGAGAAGAAGGTGAAAGAAGATTGGAGGGAGTTAGCTGATGCCTTCCTAAAACAGTATGTCACTGACTTGGAGATCGACTTGTCACTCCGTGATCTGGAGAATGTTAAGCAGAAAGCGGAGGAGAGTTTTAAGGAGTATGTGGACCGGTGGAGGGGTCAGTTATTGAAAATGCAGACTAGGCCTTCGGAGAAGGATCAGATCAAGATGATCATCAAGGGCACCAAGCCCTCCATTTATGGCAAGTTGAGGAGAATGACCTCCATGATTGCAGACTTTCGGCAGTTGAGGGAAACTGTCATGGATATTGAGGAAGAAGAGGCCGAGAATAGAAAATTCTATGGTCTAAACAGGAGGCCCATTGGGGGAACATCGGGAACAAAGCCCGTTTCTGCTGAAGTTGCTGCTATCCGGAACAGGCAGTTTTCCAATTTGGGAAGGCCCCTGTCTAAGGTGCTAGAGAAGTTGAAGAGGCAAGGGCTTTTAAAACCCTTGGATACCAAACCATTACCCAATCCCCTACCACCACATATTAACCTAAGCCTTTATTGCCACTTCCACCAACAAAAGGGCCATGACACCGACAACTGCGCCCGACTCCGCCATGAAATCCAATACCTCATAGACTCCAAGAAAATACCCAACCCAGAAACAGAACAGCCCGATACACACAGAAACCCCTTACCTAACTACCGTGCCGTACCACCACCAGCCTATATGATCAATTCTGGCCTTCCAGAAGACCTTGTCCTAAAATCCTTTCACCCTCAAGCCTTTTGCCTGGGAATCTGGGATAGCACTAGTGAGGATGAGTTTGAGCAGAAGAAGGACTTTTGGCTTGATTTCTCTAGCAGCGATGAGGAGGAAGTAAGGGGAATGACACGTAGGGCGTGGCGTTTTTATAATATATGGCGGAGAAGGGTAAGGAAGCTTTGACAGATGGTAGAGAAGTGGTTGAGGCTGCAGAAAATACTGAAGGGGATATAGTGCTGAGGCAATTGAGGAAGACTAGAGCTTAAGTCAGTATCTGGGAACTATTATGTGCATCTCGGGAGCATAGACAGGCTATGGTTGAGGCCTTGAGCAAGATTGTGGTACCGGAGGATGCCAACCCCGCAATGTGTGTTGGGTCGGTTCAGAAGGAAGCTTTGCAGATATCCTTTTCTGAGGATGATCTCCCACCGGAGGGGAGGAATCATAATAGGCCTCTATTTATCAGGGCCGAAGTGAGGGGCAAGAAAACTTCATGTGTGATGGTGGATGACGGTTCGTCCATCAATGTGTGCCCATTGAAAATTCTGGCAAGATTGGGAATGAAAGCAACAGACTTGGACCCCTCCAGTATGACTATTAAAGCTTATGATGACAGTAAGCGAGGAGTTGAGGGTACCTTTGTGGCTATGGTCAAAGTAGGGCCGATTGAAGATGAGGTCGAGTTCACAGTGCTAGACATCCCAGCCATTTTTGCCTTATTGCTGGGAAGGCCTTGGTTTCACAAGCTTGGGGGCGTGCCTTCCACTTTACATCAGATGATCAGATTCCCGTATGAGGGAGAGATTGTTACCATCCGGGCTGAGTTAGATAATGCCGTGGCTGCCTTGGAGATACTACCTTTCACAAGGTTCCAGGTATCAGCCACTTTTGAGGAGTGGGTGGATCCTAGGGTGGCTAGGATTATGGAGAAGATGAAGTTTGAGCCAGGTAAAGGTTCAAAGTTGCCGGATTTCAGAGGACAGACAACTCGGAAGGGTTTGGGGTACAAATCTGACGAAGAAAAGCCGAAGGTCAAGAAAAAGGGCCTGAAACTGATGGAGTGCTTTGTGAAAGCTTCAGGGTATCAAGGAGAGCCTGAACCTGTGAAAGTCAATGGGATTGTGGTGCCTGGGTTTGAGATCTTCCAGGATTTGTTGGGTGAGAAACCATTGACTGGGAAAGCTGTGGAAACAGAGATTTGGGAGGAGGAATTGATGAAGTTAGAGAGCCTGACTCTGGAAGATGAGAAGCCTGAAGAAGACCTGATTGCAGAGGAAGAAGTGTCTATTGATGATGAAGACATTTACCTTCCTGACTTATTTGAATGTACTCCCGCATTATCCAATAATAAAGACATTTCTTTTGCTTACTTGCCTGAGTCATTTCCATTCACTCTGCATGAATCCAGCATATTTGACATCAGTTCAGCCAGAACTATTGCATTTAACTTGGGCACACTTGAGAACCCCAAAGAAATTTTGATTGCAAGTGAAGTAACCTCCGAAGAGAGGGAGAAACTAGAACAAGTGTTGGTCAGATATGCCAAAGTATTTGCTTGGTCTTATGAGGACATGCCCGGGGTAGACAGAAACATTGCCCAGCACACAATACCAACTTATCCGAATATGAGGCCAGTAAAGCAGAAACTTCGACGGATGAGACCAGAATGGGCTGAGAAAGTCAGAGAGGAAGTTAAGAAGCAGATAGATGTGGGGTTCCTGGAAGTGGTAAAATACCCTGAATGGTTGGCTAACATAGTACCGGTACCGAAGAAAGATGGGAAAGTCAGAATGTGTGTAGACTACAGGGATCTCAATAAAGCTTGTCCGAAAGATGATTTCCCTTTACCGCATATAGATGTTCTGGTTGACAGTGCGGCTTTGTCTGCTATGTATTCATTTGCGGATGGATTTTCAGGGTACAATCAGGTTCTCATGGCTGAGGAAGATAAACACAAGACTGCATTTGTTACCGAGTGGGGTACCTATTGTTACAAGGTAATGCCGTTTGGGCTTAAGAATGCAGGAGCTACTTATCAGCGGATGGCCACTACACTCTTCCATGACTTGATGCACAAAGAGATTGAGGTGTATGTGGATGACATGATGGTGAAGTCAGAAACGAGAGTTGGGCATATTGAGGCATTGGAAAGGTTCCTTCAGAGAGTTGACAGATATGACCTGCGGCTTAATCCCAAGAAATGTGTGTTTGGGGTGACATCAGGGAAATTGCTTGGTCATACAGTGGGAATGGGCGGAATAGAGGTAGACTCCGAAAAGATCAAGGCAATCACAGAAATGCCTGCACCAAAGACAGAAAAGGAAGTCTGGGCGTTCTTGGGAAAGATTCAGTACATCAGTCGGTTCATTGCCAAGTTGACATCGGTATGTGAGCCTATCTTCAAACTGTTGAGAAAAGATCAGCCAGTGAGATGGAATGAACAGTGTCAGACCGCCTTCGATAGAATCAGAGAGTACTTGGTAAAGCCTCCTGTATTGAAACCTCCAAGGCCGGGTAGACCTTTGATATTGTATTTGGCTATAGAATCAGAAGCATTGGGAGGTATGATGGTACAGGCAGATGAGACAGGGGTAGAACATGCAGTTTATTATCTGAGTAAGAAGCTGCTTCCGTATGAGGCTCGGTATCAGGAAGTTGAGAAGATCTGTCTTGCAGTGGTATGGGCTTCCAGAAAGTTACGACATTACTTCCAGTCTTACAAGATCCAGGTGGTGGCAAAGGAGAATCCTCTGAAATATCTTCATTCAGTGCCTTCACTAGTGGGAAAACTGGGCCGATGGTTGGTATTGTTGACAGAGTTTGACATTGAGTATATCACCTCCAAAGTGATCAAGGGACGAGCAGTAGCGGAGTTTCTAGCATTGCAACCTGTTGAGGGAGATCAGTATAAGTTGAGTTTCCAGATGAAGAGATTCAAGCAATAACAGTTCAGAGATGGAAGATGTATTTTGACGGAGCAGTGAATTACAAGGGAGCCGGAATTGGGATCGTGATAGTAACCCCCGAGGGAGAGACTTTGCCTTTGGCTAAGAGGTTGACATTCAGAGTGACTAATAACATGGCTGAGTATGAAGCATGTGCTTTTGGCCTGACAGCATTGATAGCCTTGAAGGCCGGGAGTGTGGAAATCTACGGAGATTCTATGTTAGTAGTTCAGCAGATGAGAGGAGAATGGGAACTGAAGGAAGAACGGTTGAAGCCTTATCTTTTTCACCTCAGAAAATTGGCACGGGATATCCCCGAGTGTAAGTTTCAGCACCTACCGAGGGAAGAGAATCAGATGGCAGACGCATTGGCTACACTTGCAGCAACTTGGGAAAATCCAGAGAAGTTAGTGATGAGACCGTTGATACTAACAACAGCAAGTAAACCTGCCTATGAGATAGAAAGAATTCTGGGAGTTGAGGTTGACGACGGTAAACCTTGGTATTATGACATTCAGAGGTATCTGGAACATGGTGAATTCCCGGAGGGGGCAGGCAGAAAAGACAGAATAGCCATTCAGAAGTTGGCTTCCCAGTATGTGACTTTGAGAGGGGAACTGTACAAAAGGCAAGCAAACGGCATTCAGTTGAAATGTTTGAGAAAAGAAGAAGCTCAGAAAGTGATGGAAGAGGTACATGCCGGGGTATGTGGCCCGCACATGAATGGGCTGAACTTGTCCCGCAAGATAGTGAGACAGGGGTTTTATTGGTCAACCATGGAGACAGACTGCGCGAAGATGGTAAAGCACTGTCATGATTGTCAAGCACACGGTAATCTGAATCACTTACCGCACACAGAATTGCACGGGCTGTCAGAGCCATGGCCGTTCTCAGCATGGGGGATTGACATGATCGGGGAAATTCGACCGAATGCATCTAGTGGGCATCGCTTCATAGTAGTAGCAGTGGATTACTTCTCGAAGTGGGTGGAAGCCGAATCCTTCCGTAATGTTACAGCGAAGCAGATGGCAAAGTTCATAGCTCGGAACCTCATTTGTCGGTATGGTATGCCGCATCATGTAGTGACAGACAACGGGGTCCAGTTTCAAGGAGAGACGAAGGCAATGTTACAGAGGCACGGGATAGGCCACCACAAGTCATCACCGTACAGGCCGCAGGCAAATGGGGCAGTTGAGGCAGCCAACAAGACTATCAAGACAATTTTAGCCAAGATGACAGAAAATATTAGAGATTGGGCCGAGAAGTTACCGTATGCTTTGTGGGGATACAGAACATCAGTAAGGACGGCAACGGGTGCAACACCTTACTCTTTGGTCTACGGAATGGAAGCAGTGTTGCCAGTAGAAGTGGAAATACAGTCCCTGAGGGTATTAGCAGAGGCAGAACTACCGGAACAGGAATGGGCCGCACAGAGATTTGATCAGTTGGTACTGTTGGATGAGAAGAGAACGAAGTCTTTGTATCACATGCAGTTGTATCAGAAGAGACTAGCCCGGGCATTCAACAAGAAAGTACGTCCCACAAAGATCAGAAAGGGTGATTTGGTACTTAAGCAGTCGAGGCCGTCGACGACGGATCCGAGAGGAAAATTCAGGCCTAACTGGGAAGGACCTTACGTCGTTCAGAAAGTCCTGGGAAATGGAGCAGTGAAGCTATCAGACTCGGAAGGAAATGAATTCACAGAACCAATCAATGTTGACAGGTTGAAGTTGTACTTTGCTTGAGAAGACTTGGTCGCCAGCGGAAGACCTAACCCAACGGAGTAAGAAAACTCCTGCATACATGCATACACGTAACCTATTGCATATTTTTGTGTTTGTTCTGTTTTGTGTAAACAGGTGTTGAAGACGCAAAAGAGCGAGCAGTAAGCCAATCAGAGATGGTAAAGGCACAGCATTTGATAGGGGCAGTAATCTGAAGATTGAGGTCCCAATGAAGTAAAGACAACAAAAGTGTAGGACTTCGTATGCCCAATTGAACGTACATTCAACCCAAGCACACTTCGTCCAGCGCGGCGAAGTAGTGTCACAAAGGTGGCCTTTTAGGCTCTTCGTCTCTCAGATAGAGGACCTTTGGACTAACTCACTAAGCCCATGCGCTCGATCGTATCATACATACAAAAATAGAGCCAATCATATCAAAACCAAGTATGCCCGATTGAACACATCTTACATCCAATCCGAACACACATCAACCGGCGCGACAAAGCATCGTGGTAAAGGGTTTTAACCCCTCCCCATAAGGGATCTTTCATTCCACTTACTAAGCCCATGCGCTTGATTGAACCATGCATAAAAAGATAAAGACAATAATATCAAACTAAGTATGCCCGATTGAACGTATCTTGCATCCAACCGAACACACATCAACCGGCGCGGCAAAGCATCGTGGTAAAGGGCTTTAACCCCTCCCCATAGGGGATCTTTCATTCCACTTACTAAGCCCATGCGCTCGATTGAATCATGCATAAATAAACAACATACAGAATTCAAGTGACGAAAAATAAACAAAAGCAACACAAAACAAAAGAGGGTGACGTTTACTCAAGCGGTACGTGGAGTTGTGTCCCGAGTACAGATCATATTACCGTCCATTCGGAATCGCCTATGAAATTTATGTCCGGGTTTCAATCCGATATACCGCGAGAGTTGACACGTCTCTCATTTTATTCCACAGCCACAACATACTACATCTCATAATTCATGCATATTTATCTACTCAAGGGCCACAACATGCATTTCAACATGACAATCATGCAAGTAATATTTAATAAATAATACAAAAAAAACGAGTGTGAAAGATACCCTCAGGTTTAACCTTTTTGCCAACTTTCAGGCTTGCGTTTCACGGACGTCGGAAGGGTACAGCTCCTCAACTTCTCTGGTTCACTGGTTTAGCGTCCTAGCTCACTGCTTTGCTGTTTTGCTTGTGGTTCGAACTCCGTTCTGCTCCTGTTCGGCCTCTGTTTTGCTGCTCACTGCTCAGGCCACCTGTTTTGATGTTTCGATGAACTGTTCCAAGTTTGTGTGGGTTCTTAGTGCAGTTGTGTGTGATTATTTTTAAGATTATGAATGCAGTTTTTATGTTACTGTTTTTAAGGTTTTTAGGGACTGTTTTAAGAGGATTTGGGCTGCTATTTTAAGGTGATTCAGGGGCTGTTTAGGCGTGTTTTAGGGGGGGTGCATGGGCTGCTGTGTAGGCGTGAATGTGGCTTTTGTTTTGGTGGTTATTTTTGGTGGTGTATAGGCGTTTAGGGGGGGCTGGTTTTGAGTGTTTATTAAGGGGTGTTCTGGATTCGGCTAATGGTGAGTTTGGTTTGTTTTGGATTCGGCTATGGTGGTTGTTAGTGCTCTTGTTGTCTCGGCTATGGAGGAGATCGTTAGGGCTCTTTGTTCTCTTTTTGTGTATATGTGAAGTGTCTTGATGTCTTGGGCGTGTATTAGAGAGAGTGGAGAGATGGTGTGGCTAGGTTAATGCATGTTTATATAGAAGAGAGCTAGGGTTTGCCCTTGTCTCACAAGGAAGAGATCTAGTTTCCAAATTAGGAGTCCTAAGGATGGTATACACAAGATTGAGGGGGGACAAAATATTTTAAATTAAGAAGTCAACTATTTTAAATTGGTAGATGTCTTATTAGATTAGGAAGTCAAATATTTGATTGGTTTTAATTGGTTAAGATTGATTTTAATTAGGCATGACATCTTTTTAATTTAGTATGTGATTTGTTTAGTTAGGAAGTTAATATGTTTGATTTATCTTTATTAGGTATGATTATATTTTGTGTTTTATTTAATTGGTAAATGGTTTAAATATTTTATTTAATGTTTAATGTTTAGTTTAATTAAATTGGGATGTGTTTTATGGGCTTTGGGGAGCTAAATGGGCTGGGGTGTGAGGCTAGCAGCAAAACCAGAATTACCGACATCGTTCGAACGCTTCCTCGAACGCGACACGAACGCCCGCAATCTGTTTGCCGTTCGAACGCATACACGGACGCAGCACGAACGAAAACAGTGAGCATTGTTTATTCTGAATTTCCCCTTCCGATATCCGTTTCCCGCGGCTTCCGTGACTCAAAAGGTAGTGCCTCCAAATGAGACTCATCATCGGGTTTCACATGCAAAAATGCAATGCCTACACTTAGTTTTGGGGAGCATCAAACCGAGCTGCAGCACCTATGGCTGTAGTAAACGCTGAATTATGTTGCCCGATTTGTCTTTGTCCATCATCTGATATCTCAATCCGGATACGGCCGTGAGCCTTAATGTGCTTAACCAACCCCAGGCCACAGGTGCATCCTCGACCCTTCGCTGTACTCGAGTCTATGGGTGATCACAGTTTCGGGTCAAACCGCAAACCGACCCGAACCGCACCGCGCGGTTTGAAAAAAAATTAAAAATAATTTCAGGTCAATCGGAACCAATCCGCAAATTTCAGGTCGGGGTGCGGTTTTGACCCAACGCGACCCGAACCGCCTAAACCGACGACCCGCATTCAAATTAGATATTATTTTATATTTTTCTTCCTTTTTAACCATGAAATTTAAGATATTTAATGATCATATGACAATATGCAATGTATAAATGAAAATTATGTATTTTTTCTCTTAAATTATTATGTGAAAACACACAAAATTTCCTTTAAAAAATTTATAATCCAAACCGCCGACCCTAACCGCTAAACCGCCAACCCGAACCGCCGTGGTTTTCCTTATCAAAATTGTGGTTTCGATTTCTAATTTCCCAAACCGCCAACCCGTGCGGTTTGAATTGAAAAACGAAAAAACCGACCTGAACCGCACCGCGAACACCCATACTCGAGTCACATGTGCTAGTAGAGACCCTAGCATGGGCATATGTCCTTACAGATGTAGATGGAGTCACATTAACCCGTCTGCGATTGCTCGGTGCCATCTGTAAAATAACAATTCCGACACTATCAATGATAAAAAAAATAATCATAATTATGCTAATGAAATTTTAATATTTATCATTACACATGGACTGCTCAAAATATCTTTAACCATATAAACTTTTAAAGGATACTGATTTGGGTGATAAAGATATAACAATATCATGAGAAAATGCAAATGTTTCCAAAAGATATAACAAGTATCTGCATGCTTATTCAGAAGCATAAGAATATGTCTCAACAACTACATTATTCACGCAAAAGACATGGCGATCAGCTTATTACAAACAATCATTTTCAATCATGGCAAGTCTTTAGGAAAATATATGCAATTTCTCATTAACTCCATTTTCATTCTTATGTGGGTTTCCAATCACACATGGCTATTAAAAAAAACAACAATAATATCTCTTTCAACTAACCATGATAACATGAAAATACCAGATTGATAGATTAAAAATACCACATTACAAAATTGAAGTACATCTATGGTCTCCAATCCCGAGCAAATAATCAGAATTAAAAAAAAAACTTACCAAATAAATAACAATCATTGAAAGATATGCAAGAACGGTTTCACAATTCACAACTCATCATGACATCTTATTCAGGTCTCACATTGCATTTTGATTCAGAAACCACTATATGCGCACAACCGTACCAGCATTTGCTGCTGTTCTGGAACCAGAACAGCAACATTTGAAAGTCTAAACTCTCTCTTTAAGATTGATATCACCTTTACTACAGATCCAAGTAAAAGTGAATGGAAAAATCACATTAGTTGACCTAGCATTTGAAAGTCTACTGTAGGCATTGCATTTTCGCATGTGAAACCCGATGATGAGTCTCATTTGGAGGCACTACCTTTTGAGTCATGAAAGCCGCGGGAAACGGATATCGGAAGGGGGAATTTAGAATAAACAAGCTCACTGTCTTCGTTGGTGCTGCGTTCGTTTCTTCGTTCGAACGGGAAACAGATTGCGGGCGTTCGTTTAGCGTTCGGGGAGCGTTCGAACGGTTGTCGGTAATTCTGGTTTTGCTGCTAGCCTCACACCCAGCCCATTTAGCTCCCAAAGCCCATAAAACACATCCCAAATTAAATAATTAAATATTAAATTAAATATTAAACATTAAAATAAAACATTTAAATCATTTACCAATTAAAATAAACAATTACCAACTTAAACTAAATCATGCCTAAATTAAACAAATCACATACTAAACTAAAAAGAAGATATGCCTAATTAAAATCAATCTTAACAATTAAAGCCAATCATATATTTGACTTCCTAATCTAATAAGATACTTACCAATATAAAATATTTGTATTCCTAAACCAACACAAATTAAATATTACAACTTCCTAAATTAAAATATTTTGTCCCCCCCTCAATCCTTTGATTTCCTTGTTTAAAACTAAATCATATCCTAATTTAATGCACAAATCCCTTCCTTGTAAACCCTAGCCATTCTCTATATAAACAACCCCTAACCAAGGCCATTCTCTCTTTCACACAACACATTCACACCCAAGCTCTCTCGAAATTTCTCTAAACTCTCTCTACACACCCAAAACACATCCAAGAGAAAAACACTTCATACACACACAAAAATAAAACAAAGAAACCACCACAAGACCACCCTCCATAGCGAACCCAAACTCACCCATAGCCGAATTCTAAAACACGCCAAAACAACCTCCTAGATTACCTTAAAACAGTAACCCAAAGTCCTTAAAAAAACAGTAACTTAGAAAACTACATAGATAACCTTAAAAATAATCACTTTTAATTGCACTAAGAACCCACACAACTTGGAATAGTTCTTGAAAACATGTGAAACAGGTAGCCCGTGCAGTGAGCAGCAAAACAGGAGCCGAATAGGAGCAGAACGGAGTTCGAACAATAAGCAAAGCAGCAAGCAGTGAGCTAGGACATTGAACCAGGGACCAGAAAAGTTGCGGAGCTTTACCCCCCTTTCGATCTTCGTGGAACGTGAGTCCGAGAGACGGCTTAAAAGGTTAGACCTGAGGGTATCTTTCACACTTGTTTTCCCTTTCCGCATTATTTATTAAGTATTTCTTGTATGATTGTAATGTTGAAATGTGTGTTGTGATTTTTGAGTATGTAAATATGCATGAATTATGAGATGAATATGTTGTGGGCATTAGATGAATGAGAGATGTGTCAACTCTCGCGGTATATCGGATGGAAACCCGGACATAAATTTCATAGCCGATTCCGAATGGACGGTAATATGATCTGTACTCGGGCCACAACTCCACGTACCGCTTGAGTAAACGGCACCATCTCTCTTTCGTTGTGTTGCTTTTTGTTTATTTAGTTTTCTCTTGAATTCAATATATGTTTATTTTTGTATGATTCAACCAAGCGCATGGGCTTAGTGAGTTAGTCCAAAGGTCCTCCATTTGTGAGACAAAGAGCCGAAAAGGCCACCTTCGTGACACTTACTTCGCCGCGCCGGTTGATGTATGTTCGGTTGGACGCAAGATACGTTCAATCGAGCATACTTAGTTTGATATTATTATCTTTATTTCGTATGTATAAGTCATCGAGCGCATGGGCTTAGTAGTGTGTTGTGAGATCCCTATGGGGAGGGGCTAAAAGCCCTTACCACGATGCTTTGCCGCGCCGGTTGACGTGTGTTCGGATTGGATGTAAGATGCGTTCAATCGGGCATACTTGGTTGATATGATTGGTTCTATTCTTGCATGTGTGATATGACGTGCATGGGCTTAGCATGTTGGTCTAAAGGTCCTCTCTTTGAGAGATCAAGAGCCCCAAAAGGTCACCTTACTGCAGTGCTTCGCCGCGCCCTTTTATTTTCTGTTTATGTATTGCATCAGGTCCGTGTCCGTTCGAACGCGTTCACTAACGCAACTCGAACGCGCATGTGTTTTTGCCTTATTATGTGTCAGGTCTCGTATCCGTTCGAACGAGTTAACAAACGCCATACGAACGTGAGCTTTCTGTCTCATCTCCGTTCGAACGCGTTTACGAACGCTACTCGAACGTGAGCATTCTGTCTCGTCTCCGTTCGAACGCGTTTACGAACGCTACTCGAACGTGAGCATTCTGTTTCATTTCCGTTCGAACGCGTTTACGAACGCTACTCGAACGTGAGCATTCTGTTTCATTTCCGTTCGAACGCGTTTACGAACGCTACACGAACGCACACACACTGAACTGAGTCTGTCTTATTATATTCATGCATATTGCCTATTAGTTGATCTTTCTTATGCAAATGTGTCACAATTCGTATGCTTATATCATGATAACATTTGAGCATTATTTCTTGCGGTATATCGGATGGAAACCCAGACGTAAATCCGTAGCCGATTCCGAATGGACGGTAGTGCGGTCTGTACTTGGGCCACAATTCCACGTACCACTTGAAAAGTGCCCATATGTGTGCTTGTATGGTTAATATGTGTGCTTGTGTTTTCTTCCTGAATGTGATATGCAAGTAAAGTTGTATGTTAGTTGCTATCTTGATATATGTTAAGCATGCAAATTTAAATGTAAGATATATGTGAAATACATGTATATTTAGGCGCATATTTTATTTTATAAATGTAAATTTAGAAGCATGATACCCTTAGGAAAAGTGTTACTTCAGCTTGTTTAAATTATTACATGAATCCTTTCATTACAAGTGACATAAGTAAGGGACCATTCCGAACCCAACGGTTTGAGGTTTTCCCTTGCGAGGGGTGAGTGCGGCCTTAAATCTTTGTCCCGGTTCACACCGGGTGGCGACTCCATGTTATGTAATCCTTCCCAACTAGGCCGCGAGCCTAGGAACGGCGTCGCCCAGGTCCTGTGTCCTACATCTACCAATTGAAAGAGGTTATCGGCTGGGACATTCTAGTCAATTGTTTGGAAATATTATAATCCAAACAAGTTGGGCAACAGTAAGTAGGAAAACAAGCAAATAACAAGTAATATGACGGATAATTTGGCCATACAAAAGCACTTACCAGGAAAATAGAAACCTACAAGCTAACTTTCTCGAAAGTTCCATTGGGCCATTGGTATCCAACATGATCATAATATCGACAACATTTTTCTAGGCATCTTTCCAGGTAAGAGATTGATATGGATACAAATTGGGATGGAACACTGTGATATCTTACTGATTACTTGCATCTCCATCAAAGTTTCATGGCCGACAATTAAAATGAGTTTCAAATTTTGCATGTACATCGAACAAAATGTTATTGCCTCACTTATTAAAACAGCCTCTGCTATTAACCCTCCAGGCCGCGCCTTGTTTTTCACATATTATTTATAATGTCCCAAAGCCCTGCAATATGACAATAAATTTACATTAATAATAAATTTAATGTAAAATCAAATTTAAGAATGTAATATTTAAAACTGTATAGTACCTCTCAATGAGATACATCCATCTGTAATGGACATGACTTCCATTCCTAGCTTCAGAATGTAAATGCACGGCCAGATGCACCATCACATCAAAAAAACAGGTGGCAATATTCGCTCCAGCTTGCACAGGATTATCACGATTCCTCACTCAAGTTCGTCAATAATAGATGTGGTTAACGTCATCTGACATAATTTTTTAAAGAAGCCATGTAGATCAAGTACGGCGTCGCATACATTCGGTGACAGATAAGGTCGAATGCCAACAGGAATGAGAATATTTAGAAGTGCATGACAGTCGTGACTCCTTAACCCCCCGTTATTGTATCATCCATGACCCAACGTCCATATTCGATGCATAATCATCATGAAATTTAACCATTTTCAGCCAATCACATGATGATTTTCTCTCTGATTGAGTTAGCACATAACTAGAAGGTGGCTTAATAAGACATCGAGGAGTGACATGTAAATGCAATTCACTGCGAATTCTAAGATCTTGTAGGTCCAATCTAGCATTTACAGTGTCTTTCGTCTTACCCGGAATGTTGAAGGACCAGATCAAAATGATCATCAAGGGCACCAAGCCCTCTATTTATGGCAAACTGAGGAGAATGACCTCCATGATTGCAGACTTTCGGCAGTTGAGGGAAACTGTCATGGATATTGAGGAAGAAGAGGCCGAGAATAGAAAATTCTATAGTCTAAAACAGGAAGCCCATTGGGGGGACATTCAGGGACTATGCCTGCTACGCTGCGGCGAAGTCACTGCCATAAGAACAGACGGTTTTCTAACCTTGGTAAGCCTCTT
This sequence comes from Zanthoxylum bungeanum, assembly GCA_019454045.1. Taxonomy (NCBI): domain Eukaryota; kingdom Viridiplantae; phylum Streptophyta; class Magnoliopsida; order Sapindales; family Rutaceae; genus Zanthoxylum; species Zanthoxylum bungeanum. Next base: position 23,234 of record SKCR01006623.1, on the reverse strand, counting down.
TCAAAGGTATTCGAAAAGCTGAAGGCACATGGACTCTTAAAACCTTGGAACCTAGGCCCATTCCAATCCTGTCCACCTCACATGAACTTAAACTTATACTGTCACTTCCACCAAGAAAAAGGCCATGACACCGACAACTGCGCCCGCCTCAGGCATGAAATCCAAAACCTCATCGATGCCCATACAATACCCGACCCAGAAAAAGAACAACCCAACGCACACAGAAATCCCCTGCCCAACTACATGATCAACTCTGGCCTACCCGAAACCCTTGTCCTCCAAACTCTCAACCACTCAGCTTCATAGGAATAAGGGATAACAATGGTGAAGAACCATGGGCTGAAGAAGAAGGCACTGTTGTTTCTCTCCTAGTTTATCTTGCACTTTTAATAAAGACATTGATTTTGTTCGAACGTTTCCTCAACATTAATAAAGGCGATCATTTCATTTATCTGCCTAAGACTATTACTTTCAAACTTGCAACATGAGTGTGTTCAATCTTGGTAATATGATACTCAGAACACGGGGAATCCTCGAATAAACAAGCAGGGGGGCAGTGAGAGCATCAGACTTGGAAGGGAATTAGTTCACCAAGCCGATCAGCGTAGACAGATTAAAGCGGTGGCTTGCCTGAGGAAAGGAAACTGAGCAGTCACCAAGAGAATTGGCAGAAGACCTAACCCGACGGGATAGGAACATTCATGCATGCATACACGTAACCCATTTCGCATTCCTTTTGTGTTTGTTTTGTTTAATGTTCACAGGTTTTAAAGAATAAGAAAAGCGGCAAAGAACAAGCTAATCAGAAACGGTAAAAAGCACAGTATCGGATTCAGGTAATGATTCCAGGGCGAGGCCCATATCAGTATCAGTCTGAGGGCGAAGCCCATATCAGTATCATTCAGGAAGAAAGCCCACATTCAGTACAGTTCGGGAACGAAGCCCAGGGGAATAAAGCCTCATATCAACACAGTTCGGGAACAAAGCCCAGGGGAAGAAAGCCTCATATCAGTATAAGTTTGAGAACAAAGCTCAAGGGGAAGAAAGCCTCATGTCAGTACAGTTCGGGAACAAAGCCCAGGGGAATAAAGCCTCATATCAACACAGTTCGGGAACAAAGCCCAAGGGAATAAAAGCATTATATCAGTATAGTTTGAGAACAAAGCTCAAGGGGAAGAAAGCCTCATCATGTCGGTATAGTTCGGGAATAAAGCTCGGGAGGAATAGAGCCTCATCTCAACAGTTCGGGAATAAAGCTCGGGAGGAATAAAGCCTCATCTCAACAGTTCGAGAATAAAGCTCGGGAGGAATAAAGCCTCATCGCAACAGTTCGGGAGCAAAGTACAGGGGAATATAGCCTCATCTCAATACAGTTCGGGAATAAAACCCACAGTCCAAACAATCATGGAATAAAGCCCTATCTCTACACAGTCAGCAGTTCGGGAATAAAGCTCGGAGGAATAAAGCCTCATCTTAACAGTTCAGGAATAAAGCTCGGGAGGAATAAAGCCTCATCTCAATACAGTTCAGGAAGGAACAGGCCGAGAATGGCACTCCAGAATGGAAGGCACGGTTCGGGAATGAACCAAGGGTCGCAGCACCTCACCACCAAATCAAAGCAACTCAACACTGGTAAGTCAAGTGGCAGCTGGCGAGCCAGGTAAGTAGAAATGCATTGCATAACTTTGATAGGATTGTCACTGTTGCACATTACACAAGTCCCATCAAAGTGGGGGCGACTGTAGGCACTGCATTTTTACACATGAGTCCCTATGATGAGTCTCATTTTGGAGACACTACCTTTTAAGTCACGGAGGTCACGGGAAACGGACATCGGAAGGGGAAATTCAGAATAAACAAGGTTCACTGTTTTCGTTCGTGCTACGTTCGTGTTTACGTTCGAACGTCAAACGGATTGCGGGCGTTCGTGCCGCGTTCGAGGAAGCGTTCGAACGGTGTCGGTAATTCTGGTTTTGCTGCTAGCCTCACATCCAGCCCAATTAGCCCCCCAAAGCCCATAAAATACATCCCAATTTAAATAAATAAATATTAATTAAAACATTAACTAAATAATATAATAACTAAATTAATTAAATGATTAAATAAAACATATACCAAACATAAAATAAACAATTACCAACTTAAACTAAAATCATGCCTAAATTAAACAAATCACACACTAAATCAAAATATAATCATGCCTAATTAAAATCAATCAACCAATTATATTCCCAATCTAATAAGATTATTCCCAAACTTAAAATTGTATTCCTAATCCAAGCCAATCAAATATCCAACCTTCCCTATCTAGCCAAGATTTGTCCCCCCTCAATCTTTGACTTCCCTTAACCAAACCAAATCAAATCTCTTGACTTCCCTTAACCAAACCAAATCAAATTCCTTTCCTTGTCAAACCTAACCCTTTGCCTATAAAAAGAACCCTTCACCAACCTTCTCAACCCTAGCTAGCTAGTCTCTAACTCATACACAACACACATAAAAACTACAGGAAGAAGACACCCAAAAACAGTAAGCAAAAGATAAAGAGGAAATAGGAGCAGAACGGAGTTGGAGCCGCAAGCAAATCAGTAAAGACAACGAACGAGAACAGTGAACCAGTGAACCGGGAGAGTTGCGGAGCATCCACCCTTCCGACGATCGTGTACCATACATCCGAGAGGTGATTTAAAAGGTTAGACCTGAGGGTACCTTTTCATTAGTTTATATTCATTGTTTATTGAATTCTATTCGCATGAGAGTCGTCTATGAATGCATGTTGTGGTCTTTGAGTAGATAAATATGCATGAATTATGAGATGTAATATGTTGTGGGTATTGGATGAATGAGAGATGTGTCAACTCTCGCGGTATATCGGATGGAAACCCGGACATAAATTTCATAGCCGATTCCGAATGGACGGTAATATGATCTGTACTCGGGCCACAACTCCACGTACCACTTGAGTAAACGGCACATTCTCTTGTTTTGTGTTGCTTTCATTTATTTATTCCTCGTCATTTAAATTATGTATGTCGTTAGTTAGCATGATTCAACCAAGCGCATGGGCTTAGTGAGTTAGTCCAAAGGTCCTCCATTTAGGAGATAAAGAGCCGAAAAGGCCACCTTCGTGACACTACCTCGCGCCGCGCCGGTTGATGTATGTTCGGTTGGACGCGAGATACGTTCAATCGGGCATACTTAGTTTGATATTGTTATCTTTATTTTCGTATGTATAAGTCAATCGAGCGCATGGGCTTAGTAAGTGTGTTGTGAGATCCCCTATGGGGAGGGGCTAAAAGCCCTTTACCACGATGCTTTGCCGCGCCGGTTGATGTGTGTTCGGATTGGATGTAAGATGTGTTCAATCGGGCATACTTGGTTGATATGATTGGTTCTATTCTTGTATGTGTGATGTGACGCGCATGGGCTTAGCATGTTGGTCTAAAGGTCCTCTCTTTGAGAGATCAAGAGCCCCAAAAGGTCACCTTTACGGTAGTGCTTCGCCGCGCCCTTTTATTTTATGTTTATGTATTGCATCCTATTTCATGCATCAGGTCCGTGTCCGTTCGAACGCGTTCACGAACGCAACTCGAACGCGCATGTGTTTTTGCCTTATTATGTGTCAGGTCTCGTATCCGTTCGAACGCGTTAACAAACGCCATACGAACGTGAGCTTTCTGTCTCATCTCCGTTCGAACGCGTTTACGAACGCTACTCGAACGTGAGCATTCTGTTTCATTTCCGTTCGAACGCGTTTACGAACGCTACTCGAACGTGAGCATTCTGTTTCATTTCCGTTCGAACGCGTTTACGAACGCTACTCGAACGTGAGCATTCTGTTTCATTTCCGTTCGAACGCGTTTACGAACGCTACTCGAACGTGAGCATTCTGTTTCATTCCGTTCGAACGCGTTTACGAACACTACACGAACGTGCACACACTGAACTGAGTCTGTCTTATTATATTCATGCATAATTGCCTATTGGTTGATCTTTCTTATGCAAATGTGTCACAATTCGTATGATTATGTCATGATAACATTTGAGTATTATTTCTTGCGGTATATCGGATGGAAACCCAGACGTAAATTCCGTAGCCGATTCCGAATGGACGGTAGTGCGGTCTGTACTTGGGCTACAATTCCACGTACCGCTTGGAAAAGTGCCCATATGTGTGCTTGTAGGGTCAATATGTGTGCTTGCGTTTTCCTGAATGTGATATGTAAATTTGTATGTTCGTTGCTATCTTGATATATGTTAAGCATGCAATTTTAAATATGAGATATATGTAAAAGCGTACACATAAGTTTTATTTTGCATATGAGAATTTAGAAGCATGATACTATTGGAAATAAGTGTTACTTAAGCTTAGTTAAATTATTACATGAATCCTTTCATTACAAGTGACATAAGTAAGGGACCATTCTGAACCCAACGGTTTGAGGTCTTCCCTTGCGAGGGGTGAGTGCGGCCTTAAATCTTTGTCCCGGTTCACACCGGGTGGCGACTCCATGTTATTCAGTACTTCCCAAACTAGGCCGCGAGCCTAGGAACGGCGTCGCTCAGTTTCTGTGTCCCACAGTAAGTTAGCTCGTATACCCCGATTACCAACAAAAAATGCGATATTGGTTTAAGTAGTTCAATTCATTTTGTAAACTTCGATTTTATCCTTTATTGGTTTTTTTTAAAAATATGTGTGTTGATGGTGTTTTTAGGCACTATGGTATTTAAGACAGCACGACAGGGGCAAAAGGGTAATTCCCTTATTGGTCCGGATCATTAATACCGACCCGACCACATGAGTCAGGGGCCGAGCACTTAAGATCGTTAACCCGACCACTTAAAGATTGGATGACCGGGCAATTATCAGGTCGACAGCAGCATTCTCAGTACAAAAGACTATTATGACCGACCACATGAAGACCGAGCATAGGGCAAGACAAGTTCGGGAAGATAAGGCATTCTATCCATACAAGATAAGATAATAAGTTATCCTACTTTCATGGGGTAAACTAGTAAATCAATGTCCTAGTATGATAAAGGAAGTAAATGTAGTTTTTGGCTAGGAATCCTTATGGAAAAAGGGAATAGTTTTGACTAGGAATCCTTATGGGAAAAAGGAATAGTTTCAACTAGGAAATTCTTGTACAAATAGGAATATGATTTCTTCACCATTATAAATAGGAGGGTAGAGTGAAGGAAAAGAGGAACAACAAAAAAGAGAGAATAAGGGTAACAAGTTGAAGGTTAAAAGTGGGCATCAGAATCATCAAGCTCTGACTTGTAAACACAAAAAAGATCTGAAAAGCGTATTTCAGTAATAAAAAGTATCATCCTGTTTGTGCCCGTGGACGTAGGTCGGACCAAGATCCGCCGAACCACGTTAAATCCCCTTGTTGTTTGGTGTGTTTATCTGTTTTTTCCGCTAAATTTGCCTTTGGTCCCCCATAACCAAACAAATTCACTATTGAAGGAGGATTCCCTCGGGAGTGATATTCCAATATTACCCTGAGACCAAAATCAGCCGTCAACAGTTGGCGCCGTCTGTGGGGAACTCAACAAAAAGCAGCTCGCGTAGTAAGACAATGGCGGAAGACGGAAGCCACCAACCATCAGGGAGCTCGGCTGCAGATTGGATGGAGAAGATTGAGGAAAACCTTAGGAAAGAAAGGGAGGAAAGCCGAACTCTGCTAAAAACCATAGTAGACCGGTTGGAAAGGATAGAAGGAGCACACAATGAAAAATTCGAAGCGGGGACTAGCCGACGAAGGAACGACATAGCAGAAGGAAAAAGAATTGTCGATATAAGTGAGGACGACAGACCCCGGAAGAAGGATCCTTACAGGGTAAGATCCGTAGTGGTTCAGGGAGATTCCCGGACCGAGGACACATGGGAGGAAGAGAGTGACAAATCATCACCAGACCCCTCCTATGATAGCCTTCGCAACACCCGGCGAAAGGAGAAAGAATACGACGAAGAAGTACAAGAAGATACCAGCCACGAGAAGCACCACCCCCGAATAACAGAAAGAAAGGAGACCGCAGGAGACAGAGTAGCACCAAAGATAGCAACATGAAATCTTGGTTACGGGAGGAGCTGATCAAATGGGGAGTACATCCCAGTGCAAACAAAGGGGATGTCCAGGACGGCAAAGATGAATCTCCTCTCGCGGAAAAAATAAGGTCGGTAAGATTCCCAAAGCGATTCAGCATGCCGACCATGGCACCCTACAAAGGCCACTCTGACCCGAAATCACACATCGAAAGCTTTGTCTTGTTGATGGAAGTCCAGGGAGTAGTAGGAGATGCCATCTGCAAAGTGTTCCCCCTAACTTTAAGTGGACCCGCCATCCTATGGTACAGAAGCCTGGCTCCGGGGAGCATCAGAGACTTCACACAACTTAAGAAGTCGTTCATTCGACACTTCAAAGGGGCTTGCGTCCCCAAAAAGACGATTGGAGAATTAAGACTTATGAAGCAAGGAGACGATGAACCCCTGAAGATATTTATTGAAAGATACCATAATATGGTACTCGAAGTCGGAGGGTATGAATCCCCCGAGGCCCTGGAAAGCCTGAAGGGAGCCTTGAAAGTCGGAAGGCTATGGACCCATCTAAGGATCCAAGACACCCCGGACTACGCCACCCTCTGGAGGTGGCCCGAAAATTCGTTTCATTGGAGAACGAAGAGAAAGTATCCCGAAAAGGGAACACTATCAGAGAAAGAACCGCAAGGGAGGGTGCTCCCCGCCGAACAGAAAGAGAATCCAGAAGACCACTCCCGAAGTACAAAGAATTCAAGCCACTGCACCGGGACAATCAAGAGAGAAGGGCGCCAACCCAAGTAAACCATGTGGTCGGGGAAGATGCATACATTCCCCTAAAGAAACCACTGGGACAAATTATCATGGAGATCCAGGGGAAAGGCCTCTTAGTAGAACCCGACCAACGAAGGTTTCCCCCGGACAAGAGGAACCAAAAGGCTTATTGCGTACACCACAACTCCAGAGGACATGCAACTGACGGATGTAAAGATCTACGAGAGCAGATGGAAGACCTAGCACGAAACGGATATCTGAACAAATACATTGACCACGAAGTTATGACGACCAGACAAAGAGCATGTGGCCGCCAAATCAACTGAGAAAAGGGCAGTTTGTCCCCGAAACATGAATAAAAACTTTCTCTTTTCAAAAAGGTTCTCATCCACTTTCGTAAAACATAAATAGAAAGACTTACTCAAAAAACCGGGGACAAACTTAGCGCCTAATACAAAAAGAAACGACCAAAGCACTAAGACTTGATCGGCTCGGGGCTGGACTTTGTTCCGCCGAGGCCATTCAGTTATTCGGCTCGGGGTTGGGTTACGTCCCACCGAGTCACGCATATTGGTATGGGGACGGGACATTCCCCCAGAGCCAAATACCTCTTTCAGCTCGGGGCTGGATTTCGTTCCGCCGAAGCTACTTGGTTATTCAGCTCGGGGTCGGGTTATATCCCACCGAGTCAGCCCTTCGGACTGGGGACGTAACATTCCCCCAGGTCCAAGTGCCTTCTTCAGCTCGGGGTCGGGTACATCCCACCGAGTCAGCTCTTCGGACCGGGGACGTAACATTCCCCCAGGTCCAGGTGCCTTCTTCAGCTCGGGGTCGGGTTACGTCCCACCGAGTCAGCCCTTCGGACTGGGGACGTAACATTCCCCCAGGTCCAAGTGCCTTCTTCAGCTCGGGGTCGGGTACATCCCACCGAGTCAGCTCTTCGAACTGGGGACGTAACATTCCCCCAGGTCCAAATGCCTTTTCAGCTCGGGGTCGGGTTACGTCCCACCGGGTCATGCTCATCGGACTGGGGACATGACATTCCCCCAGGACCAAATATCTCTTTAGCTCGGGGTCCTCAGGGACATACTCGATGCATAGGATCCGTGGGAAGCATAGCACGGGGAGAGATGATACCCCTGTGGCGATTGCTTGCTCCAGTGTTACCGAACATAAGGAGGAATATGCCCTTAATGTATCGAGCACTCTTTGATCCTCATTTACCCGATGTAATGGATCCGTGGGAAGCATAGCACGGGGAGTGACAAGGCCCCCGTGACGATTGCTAGCTCCAGTGATACCGGACCTAAGGAGGGATATGCCCTTAGCGCCCCGGACACTCTTTGATCCATTCATCACTTGGATCCGTGAGAGGCACAGCACGGGGATGCGTTGAGCCCCTGTAGCGTGTGCCTACTCCAGCGTGGTAAGGAGGAGCCCTCACGAAACACACAGGCTCCCCAGTGGACCGACGTGTAGAGGATGTGCCCTTACCAATCAAACGCTCTTTTTGATCCAAATCTTGGTTCGCCGGGACACTGAATTGAAAGATTCAGAATTGTGTTTTGGAGGCCTCGAGCAGGACGCTGTTGTGAGGCATCCGTGCTGTTGTTTACATTTGTAAAAAGTTTTCTTTTGGGACAAGTGCCGAGTCACCCCCACCTTTTTGGTCTTATTTTTCAAATTTTTGATTTTGTTTTTCACTGATCTGGCAAGGGGACGCCCGTGTCAGATTCGGTAGGGCTTCACAAGGTTGATTCAATTCCCTTCTGAGCAAGTCCCAAAGATTACCTGGCTCGGGGCTGGATTCGTTCCGCCGATGCCACTTGGATTACCTGGCTCGGGGCTGGATTCGTTCCGCCGAGGCCACTTGGATTACCTGGCTCGGGGCTGGATTCGTTCCGCCGAGGCCACTTGTTTATTCGGCTCGGGGCTGGATTCGTTCCGCCGAGTTCACTTGGTTTCTCTCAGCTCGGGGTCGGGTTACGTCCCACCGAGTCCGTCCTTTTGGTCTGGGGACGTAACATTCCCCCAGGGCCAAGTGTTCATCTCAGCTCGGCTCGGGGTCGGGTCTGTCCCACCGAGTCCGTCCTTTTGGTCTGGGGACGTAACATTCCCCCAGGACCAGGTGTTCTTCTCAGCTCGGGGTCGGGTCATGTCCCACCGAGTCAGTCCTTTTGGTCTGGGGACGTAACATTCCCCCAGGGCCAAGTGTTCATCTCAGCTCGGGGTCGGGTCGTGTCCCACCGAGTCCGTCCTTTTGGTCTGGGGACGTAACATTCCCCCAGGACCAGGTGTTCTTCTCAGTTCGGGGTCGGGTCATGTCCCACCGAGTCAGTCCTTTTGGTCTGGGGACGTAACATTCCCCCAGGGCCAAGTGTTCATCTCAGCTCGGGGTCGGGTCGTGTCCCCCGAGTCCGTCCTTTTGGTCTGGGGACGTAACATCCCCCCGGAACCAAGTGTTCATTTTAGCTCGGGGTTGGGTTACGTCCCACCGAGTCGGTCGTCGTCAGCATAAGGGCAAAACATTTTCTCCACGGGTAGATATCGGGATCCTCGTTGACTGAGCACATGAAGGTGGCAGGAATGACCAGATTTGCAGCCAATGTGTTTTCTCTGTGATTTCTGGAGCGACCACCAGCAAGGCGATCGGCCACACCATCTTTTATAGTTCCCGGCACCAACTTGTATACTCGTTGGAACCGAGAACTAGGGGACAGATGTTGATGGTGTTTTTAGGCACTATGGTATTTAAGACAGCACGACAGGGGCAAAAGGGTAATTCCCTTATTGGTCCGGATCATTAATACCGACCCGACCACATGAGTCAGGGGCCGAGCACTTAAGATCGTTAACCCGACCACTTAAAGATTGGATGACCGGGCAATTATCAGGTCGACAGCAGCATTCTCAGTACAAAAGACTATTATGACCGACCACATGAAGACCGAGCATAGGGCAAGACAAGTTCGGGAAGATAAGGCATTCTATCCATACAAGATAAGATAATAAGTTATCCTACTTTCATGGGGTAAACTAGTAAATCAATGTCCTAGTATGATAAAGGAAGTAAATGTAGTTTTTGGCTAGGAATCCTTATGGAAAAAGGGAATAGTTTTGACTAGGAATCCTTATGGGAAAAAGGAATAGTTTCAACTAGGAAATTCTTGTACAAATAGGAATATGATTTCTTCACCATTATAAATAGGAGGGTAGAGTGAAGAAAAGAGGAACAACAAAAAAGAGAGAATAAGGGTAACAAGTTGAAGGTTAAAAGTGGGCATCAGAATCATCAAGCTCTGACTTGTAAACACAAAAAAGATCTGAAAAGCGTATTTCAGTAATAAAAAGTATCATCCTGTTTGTGCCCGTGGACGTAGGTCGGACCAAGATCCGCCGAACCACGTTAAATCCCCTTGTTGTTTGGTGTGTTTATCTGTTTTCCGCTAAATTTGCCTTTGGTCCCCCATAACCAAAAAAATTCACTATTGAAGGAGGATTCCCTCGGGAGTGATATTCCAATATTACCCTGAGACCAAAATCAGCCGTCAACAATGTGTTTTTTTCCTATATCATTAATTGTTATGATTATTTGTCATTGACATTACTGGGGTAGATTAATTATTAATTGCCTCTCTTGAAAAATGTTGTGTTGTTGTTTAGCTGAATAATTACCACATGTTAAATGTTGTCAATGGTTTTATATCTTTTTGTGGTGAATTATTTGTTTTGGGTTAATTATTGTATTGCGCATTTATGTGTGGAAATTTAATATTGTATTTATTTTTGTTAGTTGTTAACGGAAGTTTGAAATTGGACATATTATTGATTATAAAAAGTGTTTTTAGTCGTGAGTGATTCATTTTTCGTGCCTATTTGATTGCATTGTCAGGGTTAGTAATCTTATTATTTATGGATATGAATTCGAGTTTTTACGAAAATTTATAATCATATGAGTTTTTTCCCCAATGAATATTGGTGAATTTATTGCATTAGATCCATATCAGGAGAGTTAATTGGGAGCTCTACATAACTAGGGTTCATTATAAGATATTGGAGGTAGTAGATAAGGATGATTTCGTAAATTTCAATTGACGTGAATATAAATTATAAAGAGAATTATATATTTTATTATGTTTAATGTGATAATAATTTCGGATATAATATATTAATTTTAAAGAATTATTATATATCACCTAATGGGGAAATGATTTAATTTGATTTGATTTTGAAAACAAATACTTATTATGTCAAATAATGACCATTAACGTCATTTTTCATTCTTCAAGTCATCTCAGTTATGTCTAATGATATGAATGATACAATGAATTGACAAATCGAATCTGTGTCGAATTCTAAAAATATCGAATCAAGATGTGATAAATTTGTATTCGATTCGTTTAATAAACGAATCTGAATATCGTGATTCGTATTCGATTCGTTTAATAAATGAATTCTGAATGAATATTCGTTTAATCATGATATGATTTAATTACATAAATTATCATAATTTATTTACGTTATTTCTCAATATATTATTAATTGGGTTTTTCAACCCAACCCATACTTAATTGGGTTATTGGTCGGTTGAAATTTCTAATAGTTTGAAATGATTTAATCGGATTAGATTAGATTTAGCTCCAACCGACTTAATTCTAGTCGTTGCCACCCCTACGAATAGACCCAGCCAAGGTTCCAGTTGGAACCAGATGGAACCCTAGGGTTCCAACCGTCAGTCCAACGACTAGTAGCCGTTGGGCTCGTTGGGCTGGGGGCAGGGAGCAACGGCTCCCTGCCCCAACGTCCAAAAATAATAATATTAAATTTGGGGGTTTCCCAAATTACCCATAATAACAGTAATAAAACGGATAATTTTATGGGCATTTTATGTATCACAAAAAATATTCTAAAAATGTATAAATATGAGTTATTTTTCATTATTTCAACACACCAATTTCTCAATTCTCATTTCTCTCAATTCATATAATTCTCTAATTCTTTAAAATTTCTTATACAACAAATGGCAAGTTCATATGAGAACACAATGTCAAATGTACCAACCCAAAAGAGCGACCCTAGTATCGGTTCACGGATAAGAGAAGTTAAGTCTCGTTCCTCAGATGTTTTTAAAATTCATTTTCATTTAGACGATACTGATGAAGGTTCAAGAGCAGTATGCAACAATTGTGGTGTTTCTTACAAATTTTCTGGTGGATACGACAATATGATCAAACACTTGGAAAAACATCATCCGGTTGAACTTGGACTTGATACGACGCAAACTCAAATGACCAGGTACACATCATCTAGTAGAGATACGAGTGCTTTAGATTTATTTAAATATTCTGATGCTAAAAATGGAGAAGAATTTGCTAAATTAACTTGTACGACACATCTTTCTTTAAATTTTGGTGAAAAAATTACTTTTACTAATTACGTTCAAAATGCTTTAAATATTGCTGCATGTAAAATGACTAGAAATACAACAAAACGTCAAATTTTTAAAATATATAAAGATGGCAAAATTATTTTAAATGAAACATTTAGAGATATTAAATGGCGTCTATCTATTTAAAAATTTAATAGTATTAAACCGATAAAATTTTCACGAAATGTTCCAACACGTTGGAATTCAACTTATTTTCTTTTATATATAGCTCTGCAATACAAAGATGTATTATGTAGTTTTTTTCCTCAAAATGTTCAACATATCACACTTTTTCTTAGTCAATGGGAAATTTGTGATTTTTTTTTAGAGATTTTAAAAGTGTTTAATGATGCTACACAAATTTTTAGCGGAGTTTATTATCCTACATCACATTTATTTATTCTTGAAAGTTTCAATATTGTTAGTACTCTTGATGAGCATGTTGATAGTCGTGATCCTAATGATATTGTTTTATTTGAAGCTATTAATGTTATGAAACGAAAATGGTTGCATTATTTTAAAGACATTCTCTTACTTTATCTTATTGCTGTTGTTTTCGATCCTACATTTAAATTAGAAGGTTTGAATAATGTTTTACCCGCTTACTATGGATATTTATGAATACTATATGAAATTGATATTTCAAGAATAATAGCTAAAATAAAAATTGATTTAATAGAGTTATTTAATGATTATGTTAGAAGATATAACTTGCAATCAGTATGACAATCTAGTAGTAGCGAAACGACCGTAATGCAATCAAGACTTAGCGCAGGTGATCGTTGGTTATTACAACGAAATAAAAAACATAGGGATAATACGACTAATATCCCGGAATTAGATAATTATTTATCTAAAAATTTCGAGTTTTCAACTGAAAGTTTAGTTAGTAAAAATTTTCAAATAATTGAATAGTGGAACCGACATCAAAATATATATAATGTATTATCAATTATTGCTAAAGAGATATTGGCAGCACTTGTTTTCACCGTTGCGGTTGAACAAGCCTTTAGCATGAGAGGCAATATATTGGAAGTCAGACGGTCTTCATTACATCAAAGCACTCTAGAAGCAACAACATGTGTGGATGATTGGACCCGAGCTGATATGAGACAACAAGAAGATGACCATGATGAATTTGAAGACTTGTTCGATAATGCATCTGCAAGTGCAAGCGGAACTGGAGCTGAAGGATCAACATGCACTGATGATGATTGATAATTAAATAATTGTAAAATTACAATGGGGAAATATCTTTAAAATATAATGAAACTACGTGAGCTTTGATTCCTTTCACCTCTGGAGGATACGTAGGCAACTTAAGTTTTAAAAATTTAAGTTCAAACTATTTTATTTAATATTTTTTTTTATTTTTTTAGGTAAGAATTTTATTTGTAATTTATTTAATGTAATTATATAATGTAAGTTTATTATATAAATTCAAATTTATAATTTTAAATTATATTAATTTATCAATATCAATTTTTTTTTTCAATAAAGCAAAAAAAAAAAAACCCGAATGGAACCGGAATCGAACCGAACAGTTCGGTTCCGATTTCGGTTCCGGTTCGACACTCGTGGAATTGGGAACCGGACGGTTCGGAATCGAACTGAACCGCCGGGTCTACCTACGGCTACGAGGGATGTCAATGTGAATTTGTACAAAAGAAGTGTATCAAACCGTGGATTGGACAAAGTTTAGGGAGCCAATTGAAAAATACCCGACAAGTACATATTATGTACAAACCTCACCGGTCAGCCATTGATCTTGAAATATCAACAGAGTGATAGCAAAACGCGGGATACAGCAATAAGCAAAGCGCGCAATAATCTGCGGTGTTGTTTATCTTCACATGTCGATCTGCCATCACCATTAACAACAATACAATACATACATATATACATATAAATTATACTGCGATAAATGGTAATGGGCCATCAGCACAACAGCAGCGATGGTGTCACTCAGCGAGTCAACAGCCCGCGTTTCTCCGGGTCAATGACTCGGCGAGCTAACTCATTCAAGCGCAGTAATAATAATAATAATAATAATAATAACAGCAGTCAAAACAATGGCGTCGGAAGCAGCAGCAGCACCAGTAACACCACGAGTGCTTCTGCTCTCAGTACTCATCATGAAATCGATGTGCAGTTGACCTCGCCCAGATCTGAGATTGGACCCGGGCCTAGCTCCGGTTCGTTCGAGGTTGGCAGCCATGTTACGCAGAGACTTCACTTGAGAGGCTTGTTGAAGAAGCCTGTGGTTCTTGACGTCGGCTTTAGAGGAAAGAAGAAGCTAGGGCATTGGATGTTCTTGGCCTTTTGTGGGCTTTGTTTGTTTTTGGGTGTTTTCAAGATTTGTGTTAATGGCTGGTTTGGATCTGCCATTGAAAGAGCTGCCTCCCATAATCAGGTTGCTTTATGATTCGTTTTTCAATTTTTAATGTTATATTTTTCATTGATATGTAGCATTCTAGGGTTTTTATTTTTTATTTTTTATTAGTGTATCAGTCAAGTATTTTATTCATCTGATAGTGTTTTTAAATATAGATAATGATATGGTGGAAATTAGATTTTAGAGCTAGTTAATAAAACTTGTTCAAGTTTTTATTTATTTATTATATCATAGACTCATAGTGCAAATCAATGTGACATGGGGGAGCAGTCAATGTAAGATGATCAATTGCATTCGTTATATGTAGTTATGTGTACAAAGAGACAAAGATTGGATATTGATTGAGTGTGGAAACTGTGAACCGAAGGTGGCCATTTTGTTTCTGATGGAAAATTTAATGATAGTTCTATGCAGTGTTATGATGCAAGTTTGCTGTTTCTAAATGTCTAACTTCAAGAAATGATGTTTCGTAACTCGTAATTTCCTGTTTGATATGAATTCTCATTATTTTTATAACATGTTGAGTTTGTATGCTTGTCGATTAGCTCTTGTATTTTGTTCTTGTTAGCTGCCTAACTGTTCTTCACTTGAACTAGGATTTATTTTTCTCCATCACTCCACCAAAAGTAGTGGATCAAATCTCTCATGATTACCAAGCAGGCAATGATGTTGAACGAACTTTAATGATGGTAGCATCTGATGTAGCTGGTAATCATAATAGCGTGGCTGAAGTAAGTGTCATATTTATTAATTGCAGTTTACTTACTCATAGTCTCATATTGGAAAAGGAATTGAGAAATGAGAACCCAGTAGTACATTAGCTTCTTGAAGGTTTTATTCGCTGCTTCATTCTTCAAATCTACTTCTCATTCAGCATTCAGGTATCTGGTCCAAACCTAACAGTGAGAATTTCACCCAGTGCATTGAGAAACCGAAAAATGGAAAAAGTAAGATACATGTGCTTTTCAATGTGTGTTCCTTAATGTGTAATGTGTTTCTTAATATCTCAGCTCCTAATCGTTGCTACTCTTGACAGAGCTAGATGCAAAGATAAATGGCTATATACTCATTAATGCAAATGGTGGCTTGAACCAGATGAGATTTGGGGTCAGGCTATTTTGTGATTATTTGCTTGTGCATGCCGATGTTTGTTGGTAACAGCTAGTTTCTGATGTATCCATAATTTTAGAGTGCAGATTTGCGATATGGTTGCTGTTGCTAAAATAATGAATGCAGCACTTGTGCTTCCTATGCTTGATCACACCTCGTACTGGGCTGATGAGAGGTTGGTTCATTTCTGCACTTCTATATTTGAAAATTGAACTTATATTATGAAATAATGATTGTCTTATTCCTCTACAAACATCATCAACTGTTAGCCATGCTGATTAGTAGTCAATGTAATTAGCTGAGTTTTGGATGTTGACGACTAAACTACCGATAAAACCAAAGTCGAGTAACTTATTGACAAGTTTTGAAAATTCTAAGCTAAGTTGTGGGAAAGGTTGGTTCATAATTTGAAGTTTTGAATATTTTTCCATATGCTTGTGTTTTTGTTTTGATTTTTTTTTGCTTATGTTAAGACACATAAATCAAGATGCATGTACGTGCTAGATCTTGGAATATTCATTGACATGCTTTCTGATTAGAAAATGTAAATATTTAGCAAAGAGATGTTAAAGATACAAACAAAAAGAATGGCTTCGAGTTTGAATAATCACCGGCTGTTCAGCTCTATAAGTCACTAGACATGTCCAACATTACCATGAGATGATTTCTTTTAATACTACAATCCCTACACCTCTTACCATTGTAGGTAACCTCTTACCTTGATATCACCCTTTAACATTCATTTTTCTTATTGATCTATCCTTAGCTAATTCCATTTTGTTTGTATTTTGCAGTGGCTTTAAAGATCTGTTTGATTGGCAACATTTCATCAAAACGTTGGCTGATGACATCCACATAGTTGAAACATTACCCCCTGCATATGCTGCAATGGAGCCTGTCAACAAGACACCAATATCTTGGTCTAAGGTCACTACATAGTTTATTTACTATAATCAGTTTTGTCAATGTCTGCAAAACAAAATACCATAGACTTTTCCTAGTAATTTAGTTATAATTCTCTCCATACAGTTAGTGAAAAAGGTCTAAGCCACATGTGATGATGTGAAGCCATTAGAACAGCAAATGCCCTTTTTCTTTGGATAAGTGGGTCACTTGCACCTGTATACAACTAGTGCTGCTTTGTTATTATTCCAACATTCTTTGCTATACCTCCTTTTGTTGACTGGTTTTCTCTGATACAGTCTTTTTACTTATATTCTTTTGTTCAGGTTAGTTACTATAAAACAGAAGTCCTCCCGTTGTTGAAGCAGCACAAAGTAATCTACTTCACTCATACTGATTCCCGCATTGCCAACAACGATATCTCACGCTCCTTACAGAAGTTGAGGTGTCGTGCAAATTACAGAGGATTAAAGTATTCAGCTCCAATAGAAGAACTGGGAAATACCTTGGTTTCTAGAATGCGAGAAAATGGAAACCCATATCTTGCTCTTCATTTGAGGCAAGTGCTCTTATTTGTATTTCTTCATGGGTGCATCAATACTCTCCTTTTCATTTTCGAACTTTTTATTTTTGGGTAATGGAAATGATTTCCACAGTTCTGAGTTCTGACAACAATTTAAAATGAAACTTGTATTTTTGGGTCATGAAAATTGATTTCCACTCAAATATCTAGAGCTCAGAGTTTTAATCACAAGTTAAAACTGAATCTTTTAGTGTTTGCTTTATCTGATCAACTTTGAGAAAAAGTGGCTTCGGTTAGACTTGCTAACAGAATTGTCCATTTTTGTTGTACTTTTTGATTGTCAAAATTGATTAAAAACTTGAAATGATTTTCCAGAACATTGCAATCCTTTAGGCCTTTTTGGGAAAAAAAATGCATTTTGGTCAGCTTGTCCCAGAATGGGGTTATACAGAATGTCCTAATCTGACTTGCTTTCTAATAATTTGTTTGTGTTCTATGAATTAATGTGTTCTTGTCGAGGGCCACTGAATTTTTATTTTGTCATAACGACGTTCAATATATGTTTCTAGTTCTGTATTCAACCCATTTATAAATGCTTTCTATCTCTTCAATACTTTATAGGTACGAAAAGGATATGCTTGCATTCACAGGATGTAGTCATGGCTTGACAGCAGAAGAAGATGATGAGCTGCGCAGGATGCGATATGAAGTTAGCCACTGGAAAGAGAAGGAGATAAATGGGACAGAAAAAAGATTGCTTGGTAGCTGCCCATTAACCCCTAGGGAGACCTCACTTTTGCTCAGAGGGCTGGGCTTCCCAGCTAGCACCAGGATTTACTTGGTAGCTGGTGAAGCTTATGGGAATGGGACTATGCAATATCTTATAGATGCCTATCCCAATATCTTCTCGCATAGCTCTCTCTCTTCCGATGAAGAGCTAAATCCTTTCAAAAATCACCAGAATATGTTAGCTGGTTTAGATTATGTAGTTGCCCTACAAAGTGACGTATTTCTCTATACTTATGATGGAAATATGGCAAAGGCAGTTCAAGGTCATAGGCGGTTTGAGAACTTCAAGAAGACAATCAATCCGGACAAGTAACATTCTGATCTTTTTCTGAACTCATGATTTGCCTGTTTTTTTTCAAAATCTGTAAATCATGAATAATTTTTCACACCACATTTTCTGTGTATGATAACTGCCATTACTATTTTGCAGGATGAATTTTGTCAAACTTGTTGATGAACTAGACGAAGGAACAATATCGTGGAAGAAATTCAGTTCCAAAGTGAAAAAGCTTCACAGAGATCGAATTGGAGCTCCTTATCAAAGGCAGCCCGGAGAACTTCCAAAGCTGGAGGAGAGTTTCTACGCCAATCCCCTTCCAGGATGCATCTGTGAAACGACAATAAAAAGGTGAATGCCGAAGTCACAGGACTTGGAAGGAGACAAACCAGTATGTCCGAAAACTGGATAGAGTTACTACATTGGCTCGGAAAAAATACCTATCATATAGGAAAAAACCACACGATTAGGTCATTGCGATTATTTATTTATTGGCGGCGCTGCTTACAAGGTAGAACAGACAGGAGACAGCTAAAGCTAGGGTTCTTCCTTTTTATCTGGGGAGTTAGGTTTCTTCCTTACTGATGTAATTGGTGTTTGTAATTTCAAAATTGAGTACAGTATTATATTTGTGGTGATACATATTGATGCTCTGAAAATGTGAAAATGTTGAGCTATTTCAAGCTGTTTTTGTTCAAGTTTATTTTCCTTCCTTCCTTCCATTTATTTTATTTTATTTTTTAAAAATTAAATAAATAAGATAAATGAAGGAAGATAAACTTTTTTTTTTTTTTTGGAAACGATGGAAACCCCGCCACCAAACCATCCATTCTGGGCCGCGGCGCAGGTAAAACCACCGGCTGTCCCAGGCTCTTACAAGAAGTGCAACCTCTGTATTCGAATCCAGAACCTCAAGGTGAGATCCTGGACCCTACACCATCAAGCCACACCCCTTGGGGACTGAAGGAAGATAAACAATAAAAATTAACTCCGAGTGAATAATAGATAGGTTAATTTTAAAATTTGTTTTACAAACAATCAACATCAATATATTGAAATCAACTTTAAATTTTTATAGTGGACGCAAATAAATAAATATTAATAATAAAATATGTCTAAAAGATAATTATTTTATTTATTATAAATTTTTTAAACATTATATTTGTATTTATCACAAAATTTTACGGTCAATCTCTGGGTTAAAAAAATTTAATATTCGTAAAAGATGTTAGACAGATTAATAATTCTGTTTAATATTCCAAATAATTTATGAAATGTATATTTTTAAATTTATTTTTCCAATATATATGTAAATTTGGTGTACTTTAGGTATATGCATGTCATTTTGTAAAAAAACTATATTATGTGTGAAATACATGAATGTACAGGTGAAATAATCAATTAGGAAGCCCATCAGCTTAATTAGGGTGCACAAAAAATTTTGATTTCCGATCAACATTTTATATTATTTAGTAAGTGATTTGGGATAAAAAAATCATCATGAATACAAATTTTAATTAAAATTTGAGACGATTTTTCGTCTCGAATGACAATCGATACGGGACGGGATGCAATGAGACCTAAAAAAAACGAGATGAGATCAATATAAGACGAGACGTTTCCAATTGTCATCCACATCTTTAACTAATATTTAAAAACTAGTCATATTTAATAATTAACAGTTGTTCGAAACTTATATTGTTAGTTCAATAATTATTCTTAACATTATTTTTACATTTATTATATTTTTCGATATGTAGTAAAATAAGTTTAAAATTGATCAAGCTCACACTTAGAATCGCAAAAGTATAATCTTTATACATATATGTAAAAGTCTAATGAGTTTCTTCCTAAAACGCTCATAAGACTTTGCTTTTCATCATCAAATGTCACAAATAATTTTTATTTTAAAAAATACAAATTTTATTCATAATTAAACTCCTCATCATCATATTTATATATATATAATTCCATCGTCTTTCTTTCTATTTTTCTTTTATTTCAAAGATATGAGTTTCATTCATAAATAGATTATTCATCAAATCTTTTTTTATTATAAAAAATAACATTTAAATTTTACTTAACTATCGCAAAGAGCATGTAACACACTAGTTATTATTATCATATAAAAATTTCATGTTTTTTTTTTCCAAAGGACCACATAAGATTTTTCTCAAACAATAAATATGAATTTTCTTTTATTTAAAATATACGAATCCTATTTATAAATTATATTACTCTTCAAATCTTTTATTATTCTAAAAAATAAGATTTAAATCTCATTCAATTCGTGGAAAGAGTGGACCCAAATTAGTGAACAGAAACGAAAACATGAGAAAACTAATTTAATTTTTTTTAAATGTAGTTTTGAAAAATGATGAGTGGTAACTGTATTATTAATTTTCACTCATTTGACTTAATATTTTGTATAGTTTCTCGAGTTTTGTGAATATTTTGATGTGTTTTGTGTTATTTTGTAGATAAATAAAATTTGATGACTCTTTGGAGGTGATTTGGGGCTAAAACAGTGAAAAAATGCAAAATGGTCATTTCGCGAGTCGCGACACAAACGGTGCGTCGCGACCGCTAACGTGTGTCGAATCATGCTAAAATGCGACGGGACACGT
Source organism: Zanthoxylum bungeanum (assembly GCA_019454045.1). NCBI lineage: Eukaryota > Viridiplantae > Streptophyta > Magnoliopsida > Sapindales > Rutaceae > Zanthoxylum > Zanthoxylum bungeanum. Next base: position 2,365 of record SKCR01006623.1, on the reverse strand, counting down.
GTCAAAATATGAGAAGTCTGCTAACGTGCGCCTGCCACTTGCTATCTTCGCTACGCGTGAAGCCCAGTGACACATATAAGTTCAGCTCGATTTCAGAATTCAAATCATGCATTCCTTAGGTTTCTTTAGGGACTTTAATGATTGCATATTGATTGTTTAAATTATTGTAATTTAGATTAAGCATTTTTACTTTTAGTACTTTTAAGTATGCACTTTTACTTTCAATAATTAATTTTATTTTATTTATTTTTCATTTCTTTTATATTCAGTAGTTAAATTACTGCTGGGGAAGGGTGAAGCTTTTTACTATTATATTCTAGATTAATCTCCATTAATTATAATATATAAACTATTTAAAACATGACTTAACGAGAATACCGCCATATTGGTCGGTTGGTAATTAATTATAAATTGATTTTAACCTGACTAAGCATGGATACCGCCTGATTGGTCGGTTGGTAATTAATTATTAATTTGACTTAATCAGGATACCGCCTATATGGATGGTTGATAATTATCACGCAGATTTATATATTATAATAATGGAAATTTATAAATTAAAAATAGTAAAGGTAGATTAATCTCACTTAATTTATAATATGGAAATTGTAATTTAATAACATGGATTAAAAGTTGATTCCGCCTTAATGACTTATTTTAATTATGTAACATAGTGTGACACCACTTATAGGTCGGTCTTTAGGTGACAGATGATTACCGCCTATATGGCTGATTTATGGATAAATAATAACACCGATTTTATGGCTGGTTCAACTTAAATGTGTAATACTGACAATTTCCATATTATAATAAAGTGAGATTTCTAAAAGTTGATCTCCTAACCCCAATATTTTATTTTTAATTATAGGGAAATGATGAAACACGATATTAATAAGCTTAATAATTGATTTAATTATATAATGGGTAACACTTTAGTTTGTTTATTGAATCTTAAGCTTAATGCTTATTGTTACTTGATCACCAATAAGATTGATGTGGTAAACTTAAAATGAACTTGGAAAATAGATTTTAGGTTTCAACCTTAAATTCAATAGCTCACGATCTTCCTTGAGGACAGATAACATTTTAATAAATATCCTTACATGATAAACATATATCTGTCGGACGTGTGTAGTCATAATTGGAACCTGAACTTAATGAATTCAGATAATTCGGTTAACATAGACATATGATTAATTGGGTTATTAGGGTATTTGTGTCCGACCATCGACAAAGACTTTTGCTTATTTTCGTGTTCCAGGTTACCAAACTGATTTATTACACATATATAATAGAATCAATTCATCATTAGAATTATATTGTGTGAAGTCATAACCATAAATTTTTGTGTCTTTTGTTATTTTCCTTAGTATTTTCTTTTGTGTATTTGTTTATTTATTTATTCAGCAAATCCACATTCAACCAACCAATCAAACAATCATTCTCTTCTTCCTATAATTAGATACATGTAAATAAATAGTATCAACAATTAATAACAATAATATAAATTAAGTCATCGTGAGATCGATACATTTATACTACTTGAACGATACGTGCGATTGCGTTATACGCGTGTGATTACGCACCGCTAAAAAAAAAAAAAAAAGCTAACAATACCAAGAACAATAATAGGTTGATAACAACAATTACAAACTTGATAGTTAAGTAATTTCGATAATAAAGATATCAAAATTATTTTCCCCAAGGATATTATAGTCTTTCACTAAACAGCGGGTGCCAATTATCTAAAATCCTGACAAATATGCTATTAGTCCCGTCCCCTTAAATAGTGAAGCAAAGCTTCTTATGTGCAAAGCTCCTGATCTGACAAAGAATTAGGGTTTTTATTTTTTCGCACGCGCAGAGAAAAGAGCTTCTTCGTAACCGCTGCAATGGCAAACAGTAAGTGTTCCTCTCGCTTTATTAGCCGGATTGTTATAATAATTATTGATAATTTGAAAACGATTAACGAATTGTGTTATTTTTTTACCTGTAGCAATGGCTAGGTCTTTTCTCCAAGCTGTATCTACGGAGGAGGTTGCGCCGCCTCTCAGAGTTGTTCAGATTGAGGGTCTGGTAATATCTCTCTCTGCTTCTTTCTTTCGTTCCATTTTTTTTAACGTTTTTAATGTCTTTTTTTGTAAGATGAATTTTATTTATATTTGTATTGCAGCGGAAAAATTACAAAATTGAATGAGCATTCTTGAATATGCTACTAGTTATTATATTTAGATCTTTTTATATAGAAGATGAGTATGAGAGCATGCTTTTTTTTTTTTCATGAAACAGGTTATATTAAAGATAATCAAACACTGCAAGGAGTTTTCACCAGCTTTGGTGACAGGACAACTTCTTGGGTTAGACG
>SKCR01006622.1:0-51514 GCA_019454045.1 Zanthoxylum bungeanum | reverse complement strand
CCTATTTAGGGAGAATTTGTAATGACCAGTAATCTCGACTACTATTTTATTCTGGGACGAATACTCATAATATAAGTTATGTGGAAAACACATACATCATGAGGCAACCTTAGGGACAATCATCATTCCTCGAAGTTCCGATACAGAATTGTATGAGTTTCACTCCGGGCTTCCTACAGTGTTTGGGCCATAACTTTCTCATATAACTCTGATTTTAATGAATCTTATATCACTGGAAATAAGAGCCTGATACCTACAACGTTCGCGTTGAACATTTTTCCAAAATCAAACCGGAAACAGGTAACAAAACGTAAGTCAAAATTCTAGATGAATAGTGCCGTGGACCTATCTAGAACAATCTCAAAACTTCTCCATATTTCCACATTTTTCCCCAATATTCCAAATATCCAATAACCCCTACTATATAAAGAGAGCACTATTACCACTTCACAAAATTTGGAAAAGGAGAGAACAAAAAGAATAGAGAAAAAGCGTGAAGAAGGGAAGAAAAGAGAAGAAGAATAAGAAGATAATAAGAGAGAGAAAATAAAGAAAAAGAGAGAGGATGAAGCAAGAAAGAACATTGTCAACCATGGAGGACATGAAGATGGACAAAAGAATCAAGCAAAGCAAGGTAAGGAGACCTGACCCAAATTGTTATCTTTTTAGTTTCTAAGTTTTGATGAGTTGATTGACTTGGAAATGATGATGAATGTGTGATTGTTGTGTTAAAAAGATGGTGATTGGGGAAAACCCCAACTTGTTCAATTTTGGGTGAAAATTAAAAGAAGTTAATAGAATGGATATTAGATGATAATGATAGTGTTGTGAATGATTATTGAGGTTTAATGGAATGGTTTGTGTAAAAAAATTGATATAGAAGTTTTAAGAATGTATTTGGGAAAGATTGGATTGTGAAAGCCAGTGCAGAAATCTGGAAAATCGGTATTGCGTCGCGACGTAAATGGGGTTCACGTCGCGATACGTAATGGAAAATTTAGAGCCGTTACTAGAACATTTGCGTTGCGACGCGCAACACTTTGCTTCGCGACGCAAAACCAAAATTTCCCCGAATCAGTTTTTTATTCATTCCAGCTGTACTCCAGCATGTTAGAAACCACCCTAAGAGTCTCGTATCAACTCGTATGTATATTACATCATGATATGAGTACGATACGCCTTAGAATGATAACCCTTACTTGAATAAGCAAACCTAGTTTGATTTTGATCTGTATATATTTGTCCATTTTCTAATCAAAATTATCGATGATAGATCATCGTAGGTGTTAGTGTCCTAGACATGCCAAGGATCTCTAAACATTGATTTGTGTGTGAATAAACCAAAGAGAGTTGCGGAATACTCACATTGATCAGCTTTGAATTTTTTAAAAACTCCATGGATTTAGAAGCTCCAAGCTTTCATTTGTTGTTTCCCACTCAAGGGTGAGTTTTCCTATAACATTTCTTTGACTCCTCATGTGCTAGCAAGGTAGAAATTTTGCAACAAAATTTCCATGGGAGGGAGAAGAGCTCATGGTTTTTTCAAAGGGAAGAGATAATGAATAGTTGATTTTGTGTTTTCAAAAAACTTAAATAAAAATTTGACTTCCAAAATCATTTTAAACACATTTGTTTTGTGCTTTAAAAGTTTCCTTTTAATTGCCAACTACTTCCATCACAAGTGTTGTGGGACAATTATGACCCATAGCATAACTATTTGTGAAAGACATTGTGGTTATTGTATAAATTAACTATGTGACAAAGGAAGTTGTTATTTTATCATTTTGTAATTAGATTACTTTGATATATAATGATAAGAGTCTTTATGATTTGTTCCGGATAATAAGATATGAGACAATATTAATCCCCACAAACGATTTAATCATTTAACTATATAGTGTTTGTATATCGAGACTGGACATCGATAATGGGAATAGACTAGTATTACCACTTATCTGCGTGTTATAGGAAGCTTAACGTAAAGCCATAGGTCTAATAGAATTAAGTATATGATCGTCAAGTAGTGGTTGCTGTTGCGTTCGTCTCGAGAGCACCGGACGGCAACAGCTGCTCTGGATTGACCCCTCACATACATGGATAGCCTTTTGGATTACGATCATGTGTATCTATGATAATCCCTAGGGATAATACGCGAATACTGTCGGCGAGACTTGGTCTTAACCTCCGAGCCTTGGACCGGCCAGCTTCGCTTGGATAGCCCCCTCAGAATCCCATTGGTAGTATGACATGTGTATATGGGAAATCCGCATCAGGGTAGTGTATGGGTCTTAACCCGAGGACTTGCATCGCTAATACTTGCGGACAATCAGTACACTTTGGTTTTGGTCGTCCGGGGCTTAACAGGTTATGTGTAACCTATTCTGGGTGTTACTGATAATCGTAGTGTATTGGGTTGTGTCATGTCATGATGGAAGTATCACTTCAGTCATATGGAGAAGATGATCACGCAGGGATACATAAATAGTAATCTAATATGCTACAACTATCGGGATAGTATGACTAGGTAATGATTATTCGATTAAAGAGACTAGTTGCTAGTGATCCGATATATGCTTCGTACGGGGCAGACACAATTCTAGCCCCAGGCCTAGCATGTGACATCCGATACTGGATCGTAATACGCAATACATAGTATACTATGCTTGATATAGATTATATAATCTTCATTGAATACTTCTGGAGAATTGGGTAGGCATGGTGTTTTGCTAGAAGTCAACCATGTCTTGTAAATCGGTAAGAACGTGGTACGGGGTACACACGTGTTCAGATAGTCCGATGACCCGATTTACTGCCAACATATCCAGGGATCTCTTGGGTCACTTCCTAAAGATTCACCGATGACATTTGACACGAACATAATTAATCTAGGATTAATTATAAGAGAGAGAAAATTAATCTAGGATTAATTACGGCATGAATTTATCTGGGATAAAATTGGAATAGAAGAGAGAACGCGATTAATTTGGAATTATTTGATTAAATAATATATTGGATATATAATTGAAATCGGATTTCAAAGCGGAGTTAAAATTGGATTTTAATTCGGGCGAACGAATTAATTTGGAATTAATTCACAAGCGACTTTCGTAATAATTTTATTAGGTATTATTATTTAATTAAATTGGATTTAATTACATCGCAACGGAAAATTCGTTTAATTTGATTAAATGAACCCGAGCCCGAAGTCTGTAGTCTCACCCAACTTGAATTTTGAATTTAAGTGTGGGACCCACCAACTTACATCACTAGTCATTTTTTGGTGATGGAAGTGGTTGAGGGCATTAAATGGTTTTTTCCCTCCAACACATTTTGTAATTTTTCTTTTTGGAAAAATCATATACAACTTTTTGTAAGTTGACTTTTGGAATTGGTTTTAAGAAACAAAATTAACAAAAACAAAATACTCTCTCTTCTCTCCTTCAAATTGCCGTGAACCTAGGGTTCTTCCTCCTTTTGATTTTGCTTCAAAATCAAACAAAGCTAGAACTTTAATGAGTAAATCAAGGTTATAGGGAAACTCACCCTTGGAATTGAAGGTTCAAAAAAGCTTGGAGCTTCAACAAATACAAAGAAATTTTTGAAATCCACATCCGATCAATGTAAATTTTTCCGCAACTCTCTTGATCATTCACAACTAAATCATGTATTAGAGACCTTGGGTATGTCTAGGACACTAACAAGAGTGACATGTGATGTAAGTTGATGGGTCCCACCCAATTTTATATCCAAATTTAAGTTGGCTTACACAACACACTTTGGGCCCGGTTTCGTTTAATCCGATTAAACAAATTTTTTGTCGCGACTTAATTAAATCTAATTTAATTAACTAATAATGCCTCACAAAATTAATACGAAAGTCGCTTAGGAATTAATTCCAAACTAATTTGTTCGCTTGAATTAAAATCCAATTTTAATTCCGTATTGAAATCCAATTTCAATTAATATACCTGATATATTATTTAATCGATTAATTCCAAATTAATCGCGTTCTCTTTCTATATGAATTAATCCCAGATTAATTCTTGACGCAATTAATCCCAAAATTAATTTTCTCTCTGATAATTAATCCCAGATTAATTCTTGTAGTAATTAATCCTAGATTAATTTTCTCTCTCATAATTAATCCCAGATAATTCTGTTCGAGTCAAATGTCATCGGTGAATCTTTGGATATGGTGGCAATAAATACAGTCATCGGATTATCATAACCGATAATACACGTCAATACGATTCATCCAACACGTGCGTACCCAGTACCATTCTTACCGATTTAAAGACATGGTTGGCTTCTAGCAAAACACCGTTGCCTACCAATTCTCCAGAAATATTCAACGAGGTAATAATATCTATCAGGCGTAGTATACAATGTATTGCGTATTACGATCCAGTATCTGAGTCACATGCTAGGCCTGGGGCTGGAATTGTGTCTGTCCCGTACGAAGCACATATCAGATCACTCGCAACTAGTCTCTGTAATCGGATAATCATGGACCTAGTCATACTATCCCGATAGCTGCAGCATTTAAGAGTACTAGTATGTATCCTTACGTGATCATCATCTCCATAGACTGAAGTGATACTTCCATCTTGACATCACACCAATACACTACGATTCTCAGTATACCCAGAAGAGGCGTACACAGAACCTGTTAAAGCTCAGGACGACCAAAACCAAAGTATATCATTGTCACAAGTATTAGCGTGCAGTCTTAGGTTAAGACACACATTACACCTACCCTAATTCGGATTCCCATAGACACATAGTCATTCTACCCAATGGCTTCCGATGGGTCTATCCAGAGCGAAGCCTCCCGGTCCACGGCTAAAGAACCTCTATCACACTGCAATAAGTATCCACTTCTAAAGATATAGAATTATGCCGTTAGCTTCCAATAACGCTGCACTGAAGATGTAATACTAGTCTATTCCGCATTATCAGATGTCCAGTCTCTATAAATACTACGATAAGGTATTTATGATTAAACCATTCGGGCGATTAATAATGTCTCATATACTGATTAATTGGACAATATATGGCTTTATATTTATCTATCGAAGTAAATCCAATTACAAAAATGATAAAAGAGCATTGTTAGACATTATGACCCATAGCGTCACTGTTTTGTAAATGATATTGTATTATTGTACAAAATTAACTATGTGATAATGAAATTGCCTTTTGCCGTTTTGTAATTTATTTACTTTGATATATAAATGGCGAAAGTCCATATGATTAATTCCGTATTGAGATGATATGAGACAGTATCAATACATAAAGGTTTAAATCATTAAATATCCCTAGTCGGAGAGTATTATCGAGATCGGACATCGATAATGCGGAATAGACTAGTATTGCACTTGTGCATGTTGTGAGGGCACAACGGCATAGTTCTCATATATTTAAGTATAGGATACTTATGCAAGTGCGATAGGAGGTTGTGTTTTACCGATGGTACGGAAAACAGCTTCGCTCTGGATAGACCCCGCGGAATCCCATTGGTAGTATGTCTGCGTGTCTATGGGAGGCCGCATCAGGGTAGGTGTATATGGTCTTAACCTGAGACTTGCATCGCTAGTACTTGCGACAATAGGTAAACTTTGGTTTTGGTGGTTGGGGGACCTTAACTGGTTCTGTGTTCACCTCTTCTGGGTTTATCAGGAATCGTAGTGCACTGGGTGTGATGTCAAGATGGAAGTGTCACTTCAGACATATGGAGTTGATGATCACGCAGGATACAGAACTAGTGCTCTATAAAAGGTTGCAACCGTCGGGACAATATGACTAGGTCAGTATTGCCCGATTTAAAGAGACTAGTTGCTTGATGTCCGATATATGTTTCGTACGGGGCAGACACATTTCCAGCCCCAGGCCTAACATGTGATCGTCCGATACTGGATCGATGTACGCAATACTACGGTATACTACGCTTGATATAGATCTAATATTCCAGTAAGAATATTTCTGGAGAATTGGGTAGGCATGGCGCTTTGCTAGAAGCCAACCTTGTCTTGTAAATCGGTAAAAACGTAGTACGAGGTACGTACGTGTTTGGATTATCCAACGACCGTATTTACTGCCAACATATCCGGAGATCTCTTGGGTCGCTTCCTGAAGATTCACCTATGATGTTTGATTCGAACTTTATTAATCTTGGATTATAACGGAGAAACTTTATCTTGGATAAAATGCCTTATTAGGAGAGAGAGAGAGATCGATTAATCTGGAATTAATCGATAAAATAATATATTCGATATATTATTAAACGAAATTAGATTTCGACGCGGAATTAAAATCGGATTTTAATTCGGGCAAACGAATTAATTTAGAATTAATTCATTAGCGAACTGAATAGTAATTTCGCAAGGCGTAATTATTTAATTCACGTCGCGACGGAAATTCGTTAATTTGGAATTAACGAAACCGAGCCCGAAAGTGCTTGCGGACACATTCGTATTTTGAATCGAGTGATATCCGCAAATCACATCGCGATATCTCATTACTTAATACGAATAGATAGTGAATGTATCTAGTCACCTTTGAGGGATGATGCATTGTCTCTAATCTCAAAGTATGGTAATGATAGCAAATGATGGATTCATTTTGGAGGGAAAGCCATGCACGGTTTTGGAAGGATTTTTTGCATTAAAAAATTCTTTTGGTATTAGATATCACTTCACTTTTCATTTTCCTTGGTTATTCACGTTTTTGGCATGCAAAGGAAAAAAAATCAAAAGTGAAACACTCTCCTCTCTTCTCTCTTGCTCACGCCGTGAGCTGCACCAACAAGGCAGAAAATTGTTTTCTCATTCTCCATTTTTGCTAGCACAAGCAAGGAATCAAAGGAGGTGATAGGGAAACCACCTTGGAGCTTGGAATACACAAAGCTTGGAGCTTTCAACTCTTTTCTCCTCTTGGCCGAAACTTCAAGGATCTTGGAGCTTCAACCTTTGTTCATCTTTTCATCACAAAAGCTTTGTAAGTATGATTCCGCCATGCTTCAAGTTTATTATATATATTCATTTTGTTGTATTTCATAAGCTTAATCTTTCCTTGGGACTAATTATAGTAACCAACAATGGTATCATTGAGCTATGTTTAAGCATGAAATATATTAGGTTAAAATTTGGGTAAAATTGATTGAAGCATGTTCTTGTGAAATTTGATGAATGAGTATGCTTACATGTATATAGAATGATATTATATGGAATCAATTTTGAGAAAAATGCATTGGATGATTTTTCCCCAAAAATGTAACCTTGGCCGAATGGGTATGAACATTGGATGTGTTGGAATTTTTTGTGTACAAGATCATTGGATGACTTAAAACGTATACGGGACGTAGATTAGTGATTCAATCGGATTGAAAAACAAATCGACACAAAAATCTCACTTGGCCGAATACTAATGGACATGAAAATGGACTTGATTTTTGTTCAAATTAATGTTGGACATATGTTTTGAACAATAGATGATTAATAAATTAAATTGGTATTTTGAAATATTTGGTTTAATGTATTAATCTTGGTTTTACACTTTAATTAATTGAATTTTAAAATTTGGAATATTGAAATTTAAATTAATGGGCTTAATTGTTAAATTGGGCTTGTAATATTATATTTGGGCATAATGGGCTTGGTTGGGCCAAGTAGATTTGGGCCAAAAGGATTGGATCCAATTTGGGCCTAAATCACTCCATTAAGTCCAAATGTAGTATAATGGGCTTTAAAGTTTAATTGGGCCTTATGGGCTTGAAATTGTTTTGTGGCATTTAAGGGTGATTCCTTATTTGGGCTTGGTAATTGGGTTTGACCCACATTGACCAAAGCCCAAGCCTTAATAAATCAATTGAAAGCCCATCGGACTTTAATTAAACAAACATTGGATGTTAGTTGGGCTTTGAGACCCAATTAGATTAGATTTAGAATCTAAGTCTTTAAAGCACATTAAAAGTGTAAACATTTAATTTGGAATTAAATAATTGAATTAGTATTGAATACGAATTAAATTAGATTTAATAAGTAGTTCGATATAATTCGTGAATTCGTACCTTATGTACTTATTCTCAAACGAGTTGGACTCGCGCAAAATCAAAACCGTTGTTTGAACATTGGATGATCATTTAAACAAAGACTAATTAATTGGATTAGATTGGTTGTAAAAGCATGTCTTGTTTGAATATATATGTATGTGATGAATGAATAGTGTATATCGGATGGATATTAGAAGGGAAAGGGTAATTTTAGAAATTATTGTAAATTTAGAATTTATAAATTGGACCTGCGTGTCCAGCCTTATCTCTTTTATCTCTTTGTATTCTCTTCTCACCTAATTCCCCTCAATGCAAATGAGGTTTCTCTTATTGTATTATGTAATTGGGTAGTAGTAGAATAGTGCTAGCGGGGAGAGGAAAGGGAGTGATTTGTTCTAGGAACAAGTTGTGTTATATATCCATCCGTATATCACTATTAATTTACTTTACGCGCTTTATGATGTTTTAGAAGCATGCTTAAGGGTGTATGTTGATGAGACCTAACAAAGATAATAAATTGGTTGCCAATTACGCAAAAATCCCTCAATCTATATTAAGCGATTATCCTTCCATTGAATGATTCTTGTTCAAGATCCGATTGGCATTGGGTTTGTTGGCCAAAGTCAAGACCTTGTCAATTAGGATGTACTTGAATCATGAGAGTTTTGTTCCACATCGGTGTCTTGTCCAAGTTGTGATTTGTTGGCCAAAGTCAAGATCACTTCTTGTCCAACGACATTGATTACGAAACTATCCTTGTCAATGGGTCCCGCTTAACTGGAATCATTAGGTTTGTTGTGCCAAAGCCAAGGCCTAGATGATTCGGAGGATATGGTTAGAAAATGTATTAGATACATTGGCATACGCAATATGTTTAGGACTTGGATGTCCACCTAACCGGATCTAGGAATTGGATTGGATCCAATTGATCTGTGAGATCTACCTAGTTAAATAGCATACAGCTTGTTGGCCAAAGTCAAGGTTGTGTGTTATTTAACGGGATCCTAGCCCACTAGGAAATAGGATTTCCCGAGTTCTCAACAGAGGGTTAGAGACTTGATGAAAATAGTGGGAGGCTAGTATGTGAATTTGCAATTTCATTCAGATACTTTGCCTTACGCGTTCTTCAAAATTATTTCGTCTATTTATTATAATTAGTTGGACTAATACATTGTTATTTTTTTGTAACAGTTTGACTGTACCCATTTTATCGTTAACTAGATAGTTGGACTATCGTAGTTGAGATGGCTAGCAAGGTAAATGTCCGAGACATCATCATGGGTGACAATGTCTTTAAGGGGACAAACTTCGCTGATTGGGAAATGAACCTGAGGATAGTCCTTGGGGCTGAGAGGATGCTGTATACTATACAAACACCTCTCCCGCCTAAGCCCACTGACCCACTTGAGCTGGAGTTATGGAAAACTCACAGCAATGATTGTGACACAGCTCAGGCTATTATGTTAGCTTCTATGACTCAACACTTTCGTCGCCAGAATAGGGACTTGGATCCTTATAATATGATGGCTAGACTTCGAGATCTCCACCGCTCCAACAAGCGGATGGGAGGTATGAGTTGGTGAAGAAACTCTTCCGCGCCCGAATGACTGAAGGCGCATCAGTTGAGGCCCACGGGACTCAAATGATCGCCGATATTGATGAGTTGGCCAATATGGGAATAGTCTTGGAGGCTGAGCTGACTGTGGATTTGATCTTACAATCGCTTCCCGATACTTGGAAACAAATCATAATCAACTATAAGTTGATGGACACGGATGACTCTCTTGGAGAGCTGTTATCCGTCTTGAAGGAGTCTGAAAAAGAACTCCTAAAAGGGGGCAAGCGCGAGGCGCACTATGCATCGACCTCTCAGGGGCCAAAGGCTGGGCTTAAGGCAACTGGAGGGGTGAGGAAGAGGAAACATAAGAACAAGGGTAAAGGCAAGTCGACAAAAGCTTCTGGGAAGCCAAGGAACAAATCTCAAGATGTCTGCCTCAACTGCGGCAAGAAGGGTCACTGGAAACGTGACTGCCGAATGGGCAAGGGACACAAGGAGGATATCAAGGCAGGCAAGGCACCAGCCTCTGGTATGTTTGTTATTGAAATAAATATGACTACTTCTAGTCTTAAAAATTGGATTTTTGATTCTGGTTGTGCTGCTCATATTTGTACTGATTTGCAGGATCTGCAGAATAGCAGGATGCTGGCTTCAGGGGAGGTTGACCTACGAGTCGGAAACGGAACACCAGTTGCTGTTTTGGCTGTAGGGACTTTTGTTTTGGAACTGCCCTCAGGGCATGTACTTAAACTTTTGAACTGTTATTATATACCTAGTTTAACTAGGAATATTATATCTGTATCTTTGTTAACCCAGCATGGGTACACTTTTGTATTTAGAAACACTGGGTGTTATTTATATAAAAATGATGCAGAAATTTGCACTGTTGTTGCAAATAATGGTCTTTATATTTTGAATGTAAATGAATCTCCTAAACACAAAATGACAAACAAAAGGCTCAAAAGGAGTAATCTAAAAGATGAAGCTTACATGTGGCATTGTCGTCTAGGACACATTAACAAGACTCGCATATCCACACTTTCGAAGAGTGGGTACTTGGACGGATTTGATCCTAATTCATATGATGTCTGCGAATCTTGTCTTTTAGGCAAAATGCCTAAATCACCTTTTAGCGGTAAAGGTGAACGTGCCACAGAACTGTTAGCCCTCGTTCATAGTGACGTATGTGGGCCCATGTCTAGCCAGGCTAGAGGTGGATATCGATACTTCGTAACCTTTACGGATGATGCATCACGTTACGGTTATGTGTATCTAATGATGCACAAGTCGGAAACCTTTGAGAAATTCAAAGAGTTTCGACACGAAGTTGAAAAACAAACAGGCAAGAGTATTAAGACATTACGGTCGGACCGTGGTGGCGAATACTTAAGTTATGAGTTTCAAGATTACTTGAAAGAACATGGTATTCTTTCACAGTGGACTCCTCCTGGAACACCGCAATTAAACGGTGTGTGTCTGAACGGAGAAACCGTACCTTGTTAGACATGGTAAGGTCAATGATGAGTCGCACTGAGCTACCAATATCCTTCTGGGGATACGCATTAAGCAGTGCAATACTTATTTTGAATAAGGTTCCGTCAAAGTCTGTTGAACAGACTCCATACGAGATATGGACAGGAAGGAAACCGGTTTCTCTTTCCTGAAGATTTGGGGTTGCTGGGCATATGTTAAACGTTTGGAAGGTACCAAATTAGAACCCAAATCAGATAAATGCCTTTTCGTAGGATATCCTAGGGAAACCAAAGGATATTACTTCTATCACCCGCAAGAGAACAAAGTATTTGTTGCTCTACATGCATTTTTCCTTGAAAAGGAATTCTTAGATGCAGTGGTAAGTGGGAGGAAAGTGGAGCTCGATGAAAATCGTGGTGATACTGTTCCTGGCAATGAATCAACGACGGAACATGAACAGACCATCCGGGATGAGTCTGTACCACAACCTTCATATACACAAGGACCGCGTAGGTCGGAGAGAGTCAGGACAGTACCTGAGAGGTATGGGTACCTGATCTCGCCTCATGTAGATATTAATCTTATTGAGGATAATGAACCGTCTACGTATGAGGAAGCAATACAAGATATTGATTCCGCTTTATGGCAAGAAGCCATGAAGTCTGAGATGGATTCCATGTATGCCAACCAAGTTTGGACACTGGTTGATGCACCAGAAGGTGTAAAACCTATTGGATGCAGATGGATCTTCAAGAAGAAGACCGACATGGATGGCAACGTGCAAACATACAAAGCTAGGCTTGTAGCAAAGGGGTATCGTCAACAATATGGTGTTGATTATGACGAAACTTCTCACCCGTTGCCATGATTAAATCCATTCGGATAATGCTTGCAATAGCTGCATATTTCGATTACGAGATATGGCAGATGGACGTTAAAACCGCTTTCCTTAACGGAAACCTTTTGGAGGATGTTTATATGCAACAGCCTGACGGTTTTATCGTACCTAGACTTGCAAACAAGGTTTGTAAGTTAAATCGATCCATTTATGGATTGAAGCAAGCATCACGGTCATGGAATCAGCGTTTTGATGAAATCATAAAAGAATATAATTTCGTGCAAAACGAAGATGACCCTTGTGTATACAAGAAGGTTAGTGGGAGAGCACTGACTTTTATTGTCCTTTATGTCGACGATGTATTGCTTATAGGCAATGACATTCCCATGCTAACGTCGGTGAAAGCTTGGCTTTCATTAAAATTCTCCATGAAAGATCTGGGAGAAGCAGCCTTTATTCTGGGAATAAAGATCTACCGGGATAGATCTAGAAAGCTGCTTGGACTCTCCCAGAGTACATATATTGACAAAGTGTTGAAGCGATTCAGCATGGATCAATCCAAGAAGGGATTGATGCCAATGTTACGTGGTACCTCTCTGTCTAAGGACATGTGTCCTAAGACTCAAGAAGAGAGAGATAACATGAGTCGGATACCGTTCGCCTCGGCAGTCGGATCGATCATGTATGCCATGATATGTACACGACCTGATGTGTCATATGCTTTGAGCATGTGCAGTCGCTATCAGGCCGATCCAGGTGAAGGTCACTGGATGGCAGTTAAGAATATCCTTAAGTATCTTAGACGAACTAAGGATGCTTTCTTAATTTACGGAGAAGGAGAACTTGTGGTATCTGGGTATGCCGATGCAAGTTTCCAAACCGACAAGGACGACTTCAAGTCGCAATCCGGGTACATTTTTGTTGAATTAGAAAACGGAGCAGTGAGCTGGAAATCTTCCAAGCAAGATACTGTTGCCGATTCAACGACAGAAGCGGAGTATATTGCTGCATCGGAAGCAGCAAAGGAGGCAGTTGGATCCGAAAGTTCCTAATTGGATTAGGAGTAGTTCCGTTAGCAGCTGAGCCCGTTCCATTGTATTGTGACAATAACGGGGCTATAGCACAAGCTAAGGAACCAAGGTCTCATCAACGATCCAAGCATGTTCTTCGGCGTTACCATCTGATTCGGGAGATTATACATCGTGGCGATGTAAAAGTCGAGAAGGTCGCATCAGATAACAACATTGCAGATCCGCTGACGAAAGCTGTTTATCCGCAAGTGTTTGAACGACATATACATAGTTCAGGTATTAGATGCTTGAGTGACTGGCTATAGGCCAAGTGGGAGATTGTTAGACATTATGACCCATAGCGTCACTGTTTTGTAAATGATATTGTATTATTGTACAAAATTAACTATGTGATAATGAAATTGCCTTTTGCCGTTTTGTAATTTATTTACTTTGATATATAAATGGCGAAAGTCCATATGATTAATTCCGTATTGAGATGATATGAGACAGTATCAATACATAAAGGTTTAAATCATTAAATATCCCTAGTCGGAGTATTATCGAGATCGGACATCGATAATGCGGAATAGACTAGTATTGCACTTGTGCATGTTGTGAGGGCACAACGGCATAGTTCTCATATATTTAAGTATAGGATACTTATGCAAGTGCGATAGGAGGTTGTGTTTTACCGATGGTACGGAAAACAGCTTCGCTCTGGATAGACCCCGCGGAATCCCATTGGTAGTATGTCTGCGTGTCTATGGGAGGCCGCATCAGGGTAGGTGTATATGGTCTTAACCTGAGACTTGCATCGCTAGTACTTGCGACAATAGGTAAACTTTGGTTTTGGTGGTTGGGGGACCTTAACTGGTTCTGTGTTCACCTCTTCTGGGTTTATCAGGAATCGTAGTGCACTGGGTGTGATGTCAAGATGGAAGTGTCACTTCAGACATATGGAGTTGATGATCACGTAGGATACAGAACTAGTGCTCTATAAAAGGTTGCAACCGTCGGGACAATATGACTAGGTCAGTATTGCCCGATTTAAAAAGACTAGTTGATTGATGTCCGATATATGTTTCGTACGGGGCAGACACATTTCCAGCCCCAGGCCTAACATGTGATCGTCCGATACTGGATCGACGGTATACTACGCTTGATATAGATCTAATATTCCAGTAAGAATATTTCTGGAGAATTGGGTAGGCATGGCGCTTTGCTAGAAGCCAACCTTGTCTTGTAAATCGGTAAAAACGTAGTACGAGGTACGTACGTGTTTGGATTATCCAACGACCGTATTTACTGCCAACATATCCGGAGATCTCTTGGGTCGCTTCCTGAAGATTCACCTATGATGTTTGATTCGAACTTTATTAATCTTGGATTAATAACGGAGAAACTTTATCTTGGATAAAATGCCTTATTAGGAGAGAGAGAGAGATCGATTAATCTGGAATTAATCGATAAAATAATATATTCGATATATTATTAAACGAAATTAGATTTCGACGCGGAATTAAAATCGGATTTTAATTCGGGCAAACGAATTAATTTAGAATTAATTCATTAGCGAACTGAATAGTAATTTCGCAAGGCGTAATTATTTAATTCACGTCGCGACGGAAATTCGTTAATTTGAATTAACGAAACCGAGCCCGAAAGTGCTTGCGGACACATTCGTATTTTGAATCGAGTGATATCCGCAAATCACATCGCGATATCTCATTACTTAATACGAATAGATAGTGAATGTATCTAGTCACCTTTGAGGGATGATGCATTGTCTCTAATCTCAAAGTATGGTAATGATAGCAAATGATGGATTCATTTTGGAGGGAAAGCCATGCACGGTTTTGGAAGGATTTTTTGCATTAAAAAATTCTTTTGGTATTAGATATCACTTCACTTTTCATTTTCCTTGGTCATTCACGTTTTTGGCATGCAAAGGAAACAAAATCAAAAGTGAAACACTCTCCTCTCTTCCTCTCTTGCTCACGCCGTGAGCTGCACCAACAAGGCAGAAAATTGTTTTCTCATTCTCCTTTGTTGCTAGCACAAGCAAGGAATCAAAGGAGGTGATAGGGAAACCACCTTGGAGCTTGGAATACACAAAGCTTGGAGCTTTCAACTCTTTTCTCCTCTTGGCCGAAACTTCAAGGATCTTGGAGCTTCAACCTTTGTTCATCTTTTCATCACAAAAGCTTTGTAAGTATGATTCCGCCATGCTTCAAGTTTATTATATATATTCATTTTGTTGTATTTCATAAGCTTAATCTTTCCTTGGGACTAATTATAGAAACCTACACATTTTCTTGTCACATTATTTATATTTGTACAAGAACAACCATGTTCTTTACAAATAGTGATGCTATGGGTCATAATTGTCCAATAGTAGGAACCGTAATTTTCTTCAGGCACAAAGTGAAAGAAGGCATAGCGGAGTAGCGGAACTCCAAAACCTGAGTGGACACTTCCCTTAAGTTGATTTCAGTTTGTTATTTATATAAACAGACTTATTTTCTAGCTTTTAGTGGTGTAGCCAATTTCATACAGATCACATTACATTTTGCATTGTAGTTAAGACATGATTAGAAAGAAAATATTTTTTAAACATGAGTGTCTGTTTTCGATTGATGATGGGAAAACCCACCTCAGTATGAAATTGATTCAGTTTGGAATTGACGGATTAGCACATGTGCACAGGTGAGTACTAGGGGACGGCGAACATATGTTGCCGCTAGTTCCTAGTTCGGGATAGGGATGACAGATGCCCCTAGAGCCTAGTTTCAGAGCTTGGAGGGTAGCATAGATCTGCACCCCCAGTTCTAGTTCAGTGGCTTGGGGGACGGCGATAGGTAACGCCCCAAGACCACTAGTTTCAGGGACAATAGTGGAATGCTTTGGGGGACAGCGATACGTAACGGCCCAAAGTCATGGATTTGCACTCCTGGCTCTAGTTAGGCGTATGAGGGG
Organism: Zanthoxylum bungeanum; assembly: GCA_019454045.1. Taxonomy (NCBI): domain Eukaryota; kingdom Viridiplantae; phylum Streptophyta; class Magnoliopsida; order Sapindales; family Rutaceae; genus Zanthoxylum; species Zanthoxylum bungeanum. The sequence goes on along the minus strand of SKCR01006622.1, from coordinate 35,606 downwards.
ACGACGATACGTAATGCCCCAAACGTCAAGTTTTTCAAAAACATATCAGTTTTCAGAAATTGGGTTTTGAAAAAGATAGTTTTCAGTGACCAGTTTAAAACAGTTTTCAGAAAGCAGCCATTTCAAAAATAGTTTTAAGAATAGATCTTTCAGATACAAGTTTACCAAAACCAAACTTTCAAAAGCAGATTTCAGAAAGCTGAGTTTTATGAAAGAGATTTCAGAGAAAGTTTTCAGAAACAAAGTTTTCATATAATGTTATTTCTTGAACTTGGTTTAGAACCAAATGATTTTATATAAGCATTTCAATTTTTGTCCACTCACTTAGATCATACAACGGTCTAACCCCACATTCCCAGTTTTCTGTTCTTGTAGGTATTCTCGGAGGACGAGCTCGGGAGGACAAATATTGATGCAATAACTAGGGTATGAAGTCCATCAGTTCAAGTTAGAAAAAATGAGAGTCTAGTCAGAGTTAAGTAAAAGTTATGTATTAGTTTTTGGTTTTGAGATAGTCATTGTAAAAGTGTGTAATTAAGTTTTCAGTTATAGATATTGAGTTTGTATGATAAGTTTTTGAGTTTGGGCTACGGTCTCGCCTATAAGATATCTAATTAGAGAAAGAGTAGTAGTAATTGTTTGTGGTTGGAGAGTTTAGAGGCTCTGGGGAATAATACGGCCTATTCCCTGCCGGTAGCATCTCCGAGATTGGGGATGTTACAACTCAGCTGGAAAAACATCAAGATACTCTCTTACCATCAGAATCTACTCAGCTTCTTTCTTCCATTCTACTTTCTGTTACATAAGCTAAGTAACCCACGTTTTGCTTTCAAAAAAGCTTATACGCTTGCATTGCTGATATCAAGTTATGAAGCACTACACTCCTATCCCCCTAATAAACTTTAATTGACTGATCATGAGCATGCAAAGTAACCGTTTTCTTCCGGCAATCTAAAATAGCATAGTCCGTAGCTAACCAATCCATCCCAAAAAATTATATCAAAACCCAAAATGCTTAACATTACTAATTCCACGTAAGACATGTGCTGATGAACACTAAAAAGTGCACAATTATTAAAAGAAAAATTAATCATATTACACTTGTAGTTTCATTAATCCCCTAAATTTAGCACATTTGTTAAATAATAATTATATTTATATTTTATTATGATTTTTATTTATTGTGTAGGCAAAATACTATTTTAAATGTTCAACAGGAAAGTTGACATGAAATCTCTATTTCGAAAGCCCAGATTTAGGGGGAGAGAGGAAGACACTAGTCCACGTAAGAGGAAATGCAACAGCTGGACCATTGAATGCTTGGGGGAAGATGTCAAGTCTTGCAAAAAGGACAGAGAGATAACATGAATAAGAAATTAAAATTTTTGGTTCATTATTTGTGATGTTGCTGGCTAGCTGGCTATTGTCTACATGTGATGTATGATTCTTGACTTTTAAAAAATTAAATGGAAAATGGCAATCCACCGTTTCGTTGATTGTCATTTTCTTCATTTGCATTTCCCATGAGGTGCTGAAGCACCTCTATAACTTCAACTTTCTTCATATGAATTCGTTCTTAAAATTTGTGAATGGATCAGCTCTGGTGTTTTTTATTTTTTTAAGTTTTTTTTTCTTTCTGTAATAAAAATTACATGTGTTTTTATTCAAATTATGAGTAGTTAATTTCTTTCTATTGGGGTAAAGGGTGAAACATTTAAAATGAAAATATAGATTAATTTCACTTATAGTATAATATACAAATTATAATCTAATGATTAATACTTAATTTAAATATGGATTAATTATTGACAAACTTTTTACCACCTTCATGACTGTATTTATTTATTTGGCATAATTGAGTACCTAACTAGACTTGTTATAGACAAAAGTTATCACCGCCTTTATGGCTGGTTTATATGTTTTGACATAATTAATTCATAAAATAAATTAATTGTGTAATAATGACAATTTATATATTATAAAAAGTGAGATTTCTAAAATATAAATATTAAAAGTGGATACCATAATCCCAGTATTTTATTTTATTACTGCAATCTAATTTAAAATTTTCGATTCTCTTCAAACAAATCAAGCCTTTTATATTTACTCAAATTGGTATTTTATTTTACTAAATCTATTCCATTTTTATAGACCCGAGACTTATCTGGTTATTTTATTACTACGACACTCTTATACTTGATAGTAAACAACCATTTTTTTAAGTGTGTCAATTTTTATGTCGTTGCCGGGGAATATAATTAAGTAGATATAATAATAATTTAACATCCTTGTATACATATATATTTTTTTCCTTTTTTTTTTAAAAAAAATTTTGTATTTGTATTTTTTTTTTGTTTGTATTTTTTGTATCTCATTTTTTAACACTGCAATTGTATTTTATTATTATTTTTTATTTATTTTAAGTTTTTTTTGCTCTTCTGTTCACTTGTTTATTATTTTTTCTTTTTGTAAGTATTGCAATTGCATTTTTATATATTAGCATATAGTATGCATTTAGGTTGCATGAGACATTGGTCTCGGTCTTCTAGCGGTAGATTTAATAGAGAGTCTTCATCACCTTCATCGTCAGTCAAAATGGCCGAGAACAAAAATAAAAATCCATTTGCCCTAGTTGAAAATCCAGTTGATCATGAAGAAAACGAGTCTCAGCATGGCGATCTTAATCATCCTAGGACACTCAAACAATTCATGAATTCCACTAGGACATGATCACCATCTTGCATTATTTTCCCCCAGATGCATCACATTTCAATTTTAAGCCATGTTTCATCCACCTTTTACCCACATTCCACGGTCTAGAATCAAAAAATCCTTATCAGCACTTAAGGAAATTTGAAGAGGTATGTAACACATGCACAGACTAAAATTGCAGCATGAATATAATTCTATTAAAGTTTTTTCCCTTTCTTTAAAGGATAAAGCAAAAATTTGGCTCCAAAAACTTAGGTCAGGATCCATCCGAACATTGGATGATTTGCAAGAACAGCTTTTAAAAAATTTATTTCCCTCTCACAGGACAAACTCATTTAAGAGGAGAATCAGAACTTTTACACAAGAGTCGGGGAAACACTTTACTAATGTTGAGAGAGGATTAAAGATATGTTGTATGTTTGTCCACATCACGGGTTTAAAACATAGAGGCTGGTCGCCTACTTCTACAAGGGTTTAACACCCCAAGGTAGACAAGTAGTGGAAATGATGTGTAATGGTGAGTTTAGAGACAAAAATCCCGAAGATGTACTAGATTAACTATAACATATAATAGAGAATGTTCAACAATGGGACACAGTTGACTGTTATGAGTCGTTTGTAAAACCACAGTCATCTGGTAGTGGTACGTTTAACCTTAGGGAAGACCATGATCTTTCTGCTAAATATGCATCTCTAGCTAAAAAAGTATAGGCATTAGAAATGTGGAAGAGTGATCATGTCAAGCCAATTCAAGAAGTCACATGTCAAATCTGTAATTCACATGAACACGTCACACAAGTTTACCTAATCTTGCCAACTGTGCAAAAATGTCTCCGTGACCAAGTCAGTTCCATAAACACTTTCAATAGACCACATCTAAACACATACTCCCAAACCTACAATTCTGGTTGGAGAAGCCATCCAAACTTCAATTGGAGGAATGATAACCAAGCACAACCATCGCAAGAACCTCCCTAGGTACACTAGAATTTCTGAAATTCCCAGAATTATGCCCCATATGTCCCACCGCCTAGGAAAACCCTTGAGGATACATTGCATGCATTTATTTAGAAACAAGAAGCCATCAATAACCAAAATGTGCAAACATTGATTGATTTGAAAGATACTTTTTTTCCAAAATCACATATGTTTTGACCATTAATGAGAAAGGAAAGTTTCATGCACAACCATAACCAAACCACAAAAGTCATAAAAACCCTCATAAGGGTAGTTATTGTAGTCAACAAATAGACCAAGTCAATTATGTTATTACTGTTTGTAGTGGTAAGGTCATTAATAGACCTATTCTTGAACCTCGTGAAGTTAAAAATAAATCAGATTCAGAAGGGTAAGGAAATGGGTCGATGAATCATAACCCATCATTGATGATAATAATTTTTCTCATGCACCTCTATTTCCTCATGCATTAAAAGTAAAGAAATTGAACCATTCCCCAGAGATTTATGAAATATTAAAATAGGTAAAAGTCAATATTCCTTTGTTAGATGCCATCCAACAGATACCATCTTATGCAAAATTTTTGAAAGACTTGTGCACCGTTAAAAAGAAACATCATGTAAAAACGAAAGCTTTTCTAGCTGAACATGTATGTTCCATTCTCTCAACCCATCATTGTTATCAAAATCTTTTATTGTTGGGGGATAGATTTCATGGCTCAATTTCCACCATCATTTAGATTTTTATTTATTTTAGTTGCAGTCGATTATGTCTTAAAATTGGTTGAGGCGATTCCTTGTCAAAACAATGATCACAAAACATAGATTAAATTTTTAAAAGAAAATATTTTAAGTCGATTTGGAATCCCTCGGGCCATTTGGAGTGATTGAGGTAAATACTTTTGTAACAGACTTTTTAAGTCCTTAATGAAAAAGTATGGAGTTACACATAAAGTTTCTACCTCTTATCACCCTCAGACAAATGGTCAAGTTGAACTAGGAAATAGGGAAATCAAACAAATTGTGGAAAAAACAGTCAACCCTAATCATAAAGATTGGTCTCTTCGACTGACTGATGCACTTTGGGCATACCAAACATCTTTCAAAATATTTTTGGGAATGTCTCACTATGGTCTAGTTTATGGAAAACATTATCATTTACTTTTAGAACTTGAACATAATGCATATTGGACTATTAAAACATTCAATTCAAACTTTGAAAATGCCAGTCATGACCGTAAATTGTAATTAAATGAACTTGAATAGTTAAGGAATGATTCATATGAGAATGCAAAAATTCTTAAAGCTAAGACTAAGGCTTTTCATGACAGTCGAATTTAACAAAAAAATAATTGAAATTGGTTAAAAAGTTTTGTTTTATAATTATCGTCTTCATTTATTTCCTATAAAATTGAAATCCAAATGGAGTGGCCCATTTATTTTGAAGCACATTCATCTATATGCTGTTGGATTTTCTAGGTCAAACCAAGATCAATTAAGCAATGAAATGTGTGAATACATCAAAGTAAGGTGGCGAAAATACTCACTTTGATCGGCTTTTGGATGCGATGAACAACAAAAATTTTACTCCTCCAACTTTCGGCCAAGCTCTTGATTTGTGCTCCAAGTTCCTCTTTGAATTTGATCTCCAAGCTCTAAGCTTTGATGTTGATTCCAAGGTCATGGGAAAGGTTTCCCTATCACCTTTGTAAGACTCCTTGTGTGTGCTAGATCTTGTGATTTTTGAATAAAAAATAAAAGGAGATGAACCCTAGGTTCACGCCCAAAATGGAGAGAAAATGGAGAAGGCCATTCGTCAATGGTGAGGAAAGAGAGAGAGTAATTGTGTGTTGTGTATTTGATTTTCCAAAAACAAATACCATTTACCAAAATTTTCCAAAAAGTTGGTACAAGTCAAGCTTGTGTAATAAACAAGCAATCTCCAACAACTTACATCAACCAAAAAGTTAGATAAAGTTGACTAGTAATGTGACTTGTGATGTGACATGTGGGCCCCACTTGATTCAAAATCCGAGTGGGCCCGCAACACATCCCGGGCTCGGGTTCGCTAATTCCGAATTAACGAATTTTCCGTTGCGACGTAATTAAATCAAATTTAATTAAATAATTATGCCTAGCAAAATTACTATTCACGTCCCTAGCGAATTAATTCTAAATTAACTCGTTCGCCCGAATTAAAATCTAATTTTTAATTCTGCGTCGAAATCTAATTTCGTATAATATATTGAATATATTATTTTATTATTTTATCGATTAATTCCAAATTAATTGTTCTCTCTCTTTAAATAGTATTTTATCCCAGATAAAATTTCTCCGTAAAATCCTAGATTAATTCTCTCTATCTAATATTTAATCCCAGATTAATTATGTTCGAGTCATACGTCATTGGTGAATCTTCGGGAAGGGACCCATGAGATGCCTGGATATGTTGGCAGTAAATTCGGTCGTCGGACTATCCGAATACGTACGTACCTAGTACTACGTTTTTACCGATTTACAAGACATGGTTGGCTTCTAGCAAAGCACCGTGCCTACCCAATTCTCCAGAAATATTCTTAAAGGAATATGTAATCTGTATCAGGCGTAGTATACATTGTATTGCGTATTACGATCCAGGATCGGATGTCACATGCTAGGCCTGGGGCTGGAATTGTGTCTGTCCCGTACGAAGAATATATCGGATCTCTGGTAACTAGTCTCTATAATCGGATAAACATGACCTAGTCATATTATCCCGATAGCTGCAACATATAAGAGTACCAGTTCCTTATCCTACGTGACCATCATCTCTATATGACTGAAGTGATACTTCCATCTTGACATCACACCCAATACACTACAAGTCTCAATATACCAAGAAGAAGCGTACACCGAACCTGTTAACGCCCTGGATGACCAAAACCAAAGTATATTGATTGTCGCAAGTATTACCGATTTAAGTCTCAGGTTAAGACCAAATACACCTACCCTAATTCGGACTTCCATAGACATATAGTCATACTACCAATGGAATTCCGAGGGGTCTATCCAGAGCGAAGCTGTTTCCGTACCATCGGTAAACACAACCTCCTATTACACTTGCATAAGTATCCAATACTTAAATATATGAGAACTATGCCGTTTGCTCCCACAACGCGCACAAGTGCAATACTAGTCTATTCCGCATTATCGATGTCCAATCTCGATAATACTACGACTAGGGATATTTTAATGATTAAACCATAGTGGATTAATACTGTCTCATATCTTATTAATCCGGAACTAATCATATTGACTTTTATCATTTATATATCCCGGTAATCCAATTACAAATGATAAAAGAGCAATTTCTTTTGTCACATAGTTAATTTGTACAACAACACCATGTTCTGTACAAATAGTGATACTATGGGTCATAATTGTCCAATAATTTCCCACTTGGCCTATAGCCAATCACTCAAGTGTCATACACTTAAACTATGTACGGTTCGCTCAAACTTCTGCTGAGGAAAAATACTTTCGTCAGCGGATTTACAATGTTATCATCTTATGCGATTTATTCGATCATCACATCACCATGATGTATGATCCGAACGAATCAGATGAATAGTTGAAGTATATACTTAGATCGTTGATGAGACCATTAATTCTTTAGCCTGTGCTGTAGCCTAGCTCAGCTGCTAACAGAACTACTAATAATCTAATTAGGATTATATAGATCCAAAATGCTTCTATTGCTGCCTCAGCTGCAGCAATATTCCGCTTTTGTTGTTTATACGGCAACAGTTTCTTGCTGGGAAGATTTCCAGCTCACTGTTCCGTTATTCAAACTATATAGTACTCTTATTACGACTTATAGTCATTTTTATCGGTTTGGAAACTTGCAACAATGAACCCAGTTACTTCAAGTTCTCTTTCTCCATAGTTTAAGAAAACATCCTTAGTTCATCTAAGATACTTGAGGATGTTTTTAACATCAATCCAGTGACTATCACTTGGATTGGCCTGATTGTGACTCCATATGCTCAAAGCATATGAGACACCAGGTCGCGTACATATATTTCAATGTACGAGTTCTCGGAGAGTTCCAACAATTTTTAGATCTATCCCAGTAGATCCTTATTCCTAGAATAAAGGTTGTCTCTCCCAAGTAGTCTGCGGAGAATTTTCATGAAAGCCAAGCTTTCACCGATTGTATTATGGGAATGTCATTTCCAAGAAATGATATGTCATAATTATATATATATATGACAATCATTGTTAGTGCGCTCCCACTAACCTTCTTACATACACAAGAATCATTTTCGTTTTGAATTAAATCATATACCATTATGATTACATCAAAACGATAGTTCCAAGAACGCAATGCTTGCTTCAATCCATAAATGGATCAAATAACTTGCAAACCTTGTTTTCTCATTTTGGTGCGACAAAACTGTCAGGATGTTATAAACATCCTCCTAAAGGTTTCCATTTAAGGAAAGAGATTTTGACGTTCAGCTGTAACATTTCATAATTGAAACATGTAGCATTAGCAAGCATTATCCAAATGGATTTAATCATGACAACAGATAAAAGGTTTCGTCGTAATCGACACAATGTTGATGACGATACCTTTTTGCTACAAGACTAGCTTTGTACGTTTGTATGTTGCCAACCATGTTTGTCTTCCTTTAAGACTCATATAGTACCAATAGGCACAATGCCTTCCGGTACATCAACCAGTGTCCAACCTTGATTGGTATACATGGAATCCATTTCGTACATCAATGTACTTTGCCATAATAGGGAGTCGATACCTTGTATCACTTCCTCATACGTAGTCGGTTTATCTTCCTCAATAAGATTGACATCTTTACGAGGTGAGATCAGAAATCTAAACCTCCCAGGTTATTTTCTGAATCTCTCTGACTTACATGGTTCTTGTGTATTCGAAGATTGTGGTACAGTTTCATCTCTGATGAACTATTTGTGTTCCGTTAAAGAATCGGTGCCTGGAACAGTATTACTCTGATTTTCATCGAGTTTTACTTTCCTCCCACTTACCACTGCATATAGGTATTCCTCTTAGGTTAACCGCATGGAGAGTAACAATTAAATTATTCTCATATGAGTTGTATAAGTACTATACTTTGGTTACCCTATGATTGTTGGGTTTCTATTAAGTCCTAAGGATCAATTCAAGCAAGAAACATGTGTGAATACATCAATGAAATATGGCGGAATCATACTTACATTGATCGGCTTTTGGATGCGACGAAAACAAATATTTTCCTCCATGGTGAAGCATTCGGCCATGCCAAAAATTGGTGCTCCATGAGTGTCTTCAAGCTCCAAGCTTTATTTGATGATTCCATGCTCATGAAAATGATTCCTTATCACCTTTGGCTTTGTATGTACTCTAAAGTGTGCTAGCACATTGGAAATTTTGCCACAAAATCTCCTATTTGTTCCTTCAAAGTCTCGGCCAAGCAAGACTTGGAGAAGGGAAATGGCCCTAGGCCCAATGGTGAGAAGAGAGGAAGAAGGCCCCTTGGCCGAATATGGAGGGAGAGAAGAGAGGTTAGAGTTGTGTGAAATGTTTTCCAAAAAACATATACCAAAATTTTGTTCAAAGCTTTTCAAAAAAGCAAAACAATTTTGGAGGCAAAAATGCATTAAATGCATTCAACAACCCACATCAACTATTCACATCAAAAGTGACTAGACATCACATCACTCAAAGTGAGAAGTTATTTGACACTTGATGTGACTAGTGGTTTGACGCTAGATGTGACTTGTGGGCCGCACTTGAATTCGAAATGTGAGTGCACCCGCAAACACTCCCGGGCTCGGTTTGCTAATTCTGAATTAACGAATTTTCCATTGCGACGTAATTAAATAATTATGCCTAGCAAAATTACTATTCACGTCGCTAACGAATTAACTCTAAATTAACTTGTTCGTCCGAATTAAAATCAAATTTTAATTCCGAGTCGAAATCCAATTTCGTATAATATATCGAATATATTATTTTATCGATTAATTACAAATTAATCGTTCTCTCTCTTTAAATGATATTTTATCCTAGATAAAATATCTCTGTAATTAATCCCAGATTAACTTTCCCTCTCTTCTAATTAATCCCAGATTAATAAAGTGCAAGTCATACGTCATCAGTGAATCTTCGGGAAGCGACAAATGAGATCCCCAGATATGTTGGCAGTAAATCTGGTCATTGGACTATCCGAACACGTACGTACCTAGTACTACGTTTTTACCGATTTACAAGACATGGTTGGCTTCTAGCAAAGCACCGTGCCTACCCAATTCTCCAGAAATATTCTTACTAGAATATGTGATCTATATCAGGCGTAATATACGTAGTATTGCGTATTTCGATCCAGCATCGGATGTCACGTGCTAGGCCTGGGGCTAGAATTATGTCTGCCCCGTACGAAGCACATATCAGATCTCTAGTAACTAGTCTCTATAATCAGATAATCATGACCTAGTCATATTATCCCGATAACTGCAGTACCTAAGAGCACTAGTTCCGTATCCTATGTGATCATCATCTCCACTATGACTGGAGTGATACTTCCATCTTGACATCACACCCAAGACACTACAAATCTCAATATTCCCAGAAGAGGCGTACACAGAACCTGTTAAAGCCCTGGACGACCAAAACCAAAGTATATTGATTGTCGCAAGTATTAGCGGTGCAAGTCTCAGGTTAAGACCAAATACACCTACCATGATTCACACTTCCATAGACACATAGTCATACTACCAATGGAATTCCGAGGGGTCTATCCAGAGCGAAGTTTTTTCCCGTACCATCGGTAAACATAACCTCCTATTACACTTGCATGAGTATCCTATACTCAAATATATGAGAACTATGTCGTTATGCTCCCACAACGCGCACAAGTGTAATACTAGTCTATTCCGCATTATCGATGTCCAATCTCGATAACACTACGACTAGGGATATTTAATGATTAAACCTTCATGGATTGATATTGTCTCATATCATCTCAATCCGGAACTAATCATAAGGACCTTCTATCATTTATACTTCTTGGTAATCTAATTACAAATGATAAAAGAGCAATTTCCTTTGTCACATAGTTAATTTGTACAACAACAACATGATCTGTACAAATAGTGATGCTATTGGTCATAACTGTCCAACAATCTCCCACTTGGCCTATAGCCAATCACTCAAGTGTCTTACACTCGAACTATGTACGGTTCGCTCAAACTTATGCTGAGAAAAAGCTTTCGTCAGCGGATTTGCATGATTATCGTCTGATACGATTTATTCGATCATCACATCGCCACGATGTATAATCCGAACGAATCAGATGAATATTTGAAGTATATATCTAGATCATTGATGAGACCATTAATTCTTTAGCCTGTGTTGTAGCCTAGCTCAGCTGCTAACAGAACTACTCCTAATCTGATTAGGATTATTATCGATCCAAAAGGTTTCTATTGCTGCCTCAACTGCAGCAATAATCAATTTTTGTTGTTTATTCGCTAACAGTTTCTTGCTTGGAAGATTTCCAGCTCATTGTTCCGTTATTCAAACATTATAGTACTGTTCTTACGACTTATAGTCGTTTTTATCGGTTAGGAAACTTGCAACGGTGAACCCAGTCACTTCAAGTTCTCATTCTCCATAGTATAAGAAAGCATCCTTAGTTCCTCTAAGATACTAAAGGATGTTCTTAACATCAATCCAATGACTATCACTTGGATTGGCCTGATTGTGACTCCATATGCTCAAAGCATATGAGACACCAGGTCGCGTACTTTTATTTCAATGTACGAGTTCTCGGAGAGTGTCAACAACTCTAAATCTATCCCAGTAGATCTTTATTCCTAGAATAAAGGTTGTCTCTCCAAAGAATTATACGGAGAATTTTCATGAAAGCCAAGCTTTCATCGATTGTATTATGGGAAATATCATTTCCAAGAAATGACATGTCATTATTATATAGGACATGACTGTCAGTGCGCTCCCACTAACCTCCTTATATACACAAGAATCATTTTCGTTTTTGAATTAAATCATATAACATTATGATTACATCAAAATGATGGTTCCAAGAACGCAATGCTTGCTTCAATCCATCCATGGATCGAATTAACTTGCAAACCTTGTTTGCTCGTTTTGGTACAACAAAACCGTCAGGATGTTGTAAACATCCTCCAAAAGGTTTCCGTTTAAGGAAAGCGATTTTGACATTCAGCTGACATATTTCTTAAATGAAACATGCAGCATCAGCAAGCATTATCCAAATGGATTTACCAGTGGCAACGGTTGAAAGGTTTCATCGTAATCGACACAATGTTGATAACGATACCTTTTTCGCTATAAGCCTAACTTAGTACGTTGGTATGTTGCCTTCCATGTATGTCTTCCTTGAAGACTCATATAGTACCAATTGGCACAATGCCTTCCGGTACAACAACCAGTGTCCAAACTTGGTTGGTATACATGGAATCCATTTCAGACATCATGACACTTTGCCATAATAGGGAGTCGATACCTTGTATCACTTCCTCATACGTAGTCAGTTCGGTTTCTCAATAAGATTGACATCTTTATGAGGTGAGATCAGAAACCCAGACCCCAGGTTGTTTTCTGACTCTCTCCGACTTACGCGGTTCTTGTGTATTTGAAGATTATTGGTATAGTTTCATCCCTGATGAACTATTTGTGTTTCATTAAAGAATCGGTGCCTGGAATAGTATTACTCCGATTTTCATCGAGTTTTACTTTCCTCCCACTTACCACTGCATATAGGTATTCCTCTTAGGAAAACCGCATGGCGAGCAACAATTACATTGTTCTCTTGTGAGTGTTATAAGTACTATACTTTGGTTTGCATAGGATAACCTACAAATTAGGCACTTATCCGATTTGGGTTTTAGTTTGGTATCATCCAAACTTATACCTAGCATTCCCAAATCTTCAGGAATGAGAAAACCCAGTTTCTTTCCTGTTCATATCTAATATGAAGTCTGTCAAATAGATTTTTATGGAACCTTATTCAAAATAAGTTCTGCACTGTTTATGCGTATCCCTTGAAGGAAATGGTAGCTCAGAGCGACTCATGATTAACCTTATCATGTCCAACAAAATTCGGTATCTCCGTTCGGACACATCGTCGAATTGACGTGTTTCGGGAGGAGTCCTCATTGAAAGAATACTATACTCTTTCAAGTATTTGAGAAACTTATTGCTTAAGTATTTTCCTCATGGTCTAACCGTGACGGTTTTAATACTTTAGCTGATCTGTTTGTCTACTTCGTGTCGAAACTATAAAAGTTTCCGATTTCTGTTTCAAAAGAAACACATAACCATAACGTGATGCCACATCCGTAAAGGTCATGAAATATTCATATCCACCTCTAGCCTAGCTAGACATGGGCCCACTTATGTCACTATGAACGAGGGCTAACAGATCGGTGGCACTTGCACTTTTACCAAGTAAAGGGGTTTTAGGCACTTTGCCCAATAAACTAGATTCGTAGACATTATTTGTCTAGAATCAAATTTGTCCTAGTACCCACTCTTCGAAAGTGTGGATATACGAGTCTTGCTAAATTGTGTCCCAGACAAAAATGCCACTTATAAGTATCAACTGATTAAATCAGTTTGAGCTTTTTGTTTGTCATGTTATACGTTTGAGATTTATTTATATTCAAAATATAAATATTTTTATTCACATCTAATGTGTTTATCTCAATATCATCTTTATAAAATAAAACACTTTAGTGTTCTAGAATATAAAGGTATACCCGCAACGGGTTAAACCCTGAAATATAGATAATGTTTCTAGTCGAACTAGTTGCATTCTAACAGTTTCCTACTTTAAGTACACACCCGAAGGGTAGTTCCTAAACTTAGGTCTCTACGATTAAAATAACGACTCTCGTCCCGTTTTCAATTCGTAGGTAAATCTCAACTGAAGTCAGTGTCATGCTAATCAGTGTTGGATAATATGACCCATAGCGTCACTATTTGCACAGATCATTGTGTTGTTGTAGCAATTAACTATGTAATAAGGAAATTGCACTCTCATCATTTGTGATTAGATCACCATAGATATATAAATGAAGAGAGGTCCATATGATTAGTTCCTGGATTGAGATGATATGAGACAGTATCAGTCCACGAAGGATTAATCATTAAATATCCCTAGCCGTAGTATTATCGAGACTGGACATCGATAATGCGGAATAGGCTAGTATTGCACTTGTGTGCATTGTGAGGGCACAACGGCATAGTTCTCATATATATAAGTGTTGGATACTTATGCAAGTGCGATAGGAGGTCGTTTTTCACCAATGGTACGGGAAACAGCTTCGCTCTGGATAGACCCCTCGGAATCCCATTGGTATTATGACTATGTGTCTATGGGAGACCGAAATCAAGGTAGGTGTGTATAGTCTTAACTTGAGACTTGCATCGCTAATACTTACGATAATCGATAAACTTTGGTTTTGGTGGTAGGGGACTTTAAACAGGTTCTGAGTACACCACTTCTGGGTTTATCAGAGAGTCGTAGAGTATTGGGTGTGATGTCAAGACGGAAGTGTCACTTCAGTCATATTGGAGTTGATGTCACGCAGGATACGGTACTAGTGCTCTTGAGTGTTGCGCAACCAATCGGGATATTGTGACCAGGTCATGTATATCCGATTATAGAGACTATGTTACCAGACATCCGATATGTGCTTCGGACGGGGAAGACACTTATCCAGCCCCAGCCCTAGCACGTGATTATCCGATACTGGACCGATATGCACAATACAATTGTATACTACGCTTGATACAAATCTTTGATATTCTTTAATGGATATGTCCGGAGAACTTGGTAGACTTGGTGCTTTGCTAGGAGTCGACCTTGTCTCGTAAATCGGTAGAACGTAGTACTTGGTACGTACGTGATTCGGATACTCCGACGACCGTATTTACTGTCAACTTATCTGGGGATCTCATGGGTCACTTCCCGATAATCCACCGATGACGCACAACTTGCACTCTTGAATAATCTGGGATTATATAGAAGAGAGAGAAAATTAATCTAGGATTAATTACGGAGTTATTTTATCTAGGATAAAATATCGTCTAAAGAGATATAACGATTAATTTGGAATTAATCGGGTTAAATAATATATTCGATATATTAAACGAAATTAGATTTCGACGCGGAATTAAAATTATATTTTAATTCGGGCGAACGAATTAATTTAGAATTAATTCGTTAGCGATCTGAATAGTAATTTCGCTAGGCGAAATTAATTAATTCTCGTCGCGACGGAAATGCGTTAATTCGGAATTAGCGAAACCGAGCCCGAAAGTGTTTGCGGACACATTCGTATTTTGAAACGAGTGGTATCCGCAAATCACATCGCGATATCTCATCACTTGACACGAATAGATGATGGATGTATCTAGTCACCTTTATGGGATGATACATTGTCTCTATTCTCAATGTGTGATGATGATGAATTTTTGGAGGGAAATGCTTTTCACGGTTTTTGAAGAGTTTTTATCTAAAAATTCATTTTTTGGTTAATGATATACATCATTGCTTCTCTCTTTCTCACTTACGTTTTTTAGAAACAAAAATGAAAGAAAAGTTAACACATTTTTTTCTCTCTAACTCTCTCATCTCTCTCACGCCAAAACAGTGGCTATTCTTCACTGGTTTTGAACCAGTTTGGGCGTGAACAATAGGGAAGCAAGAGTGGATTTTCATGGTGAAAATTCAAGTGCTAGCACACTTACAAGTCTTGCGAATGTGGTAGGGAGGTTCACCAATGAGCCGGGATCCATCCGACGAATCTAGGAACTCATTTTCGCAGCTCAAATACTGAAGACAGAAGACAGTGGACTGCATGCAGTGGGCGTCCATGGCAGTGCGTTTTTGGCTTCTAT
The DNA here is from genome assembly GCA_019454045.1 of Zanthoxylum bungeanum. Lineage (NCBI taxonomy): Eukaryota > Viridiplantae > Streptophyta > Magnoliopsida > Sapindales > Rutaceae > Zanthoxylum > Zanthoxylum bungeanum. Next base: position 19,991 of record SKCR01006622.1, on the reverse strand, counting down.
CGTCTTCAAATCGTCACAAGCAACCAATGTAAGTATTCCGCTATCTTCATTGGTGTATTCATGCTTGATTTTCATGTCTTGTTTGATCTTGGGACCTAGATTAAAACCAACAATGGCATCAAGAGCTATAGGTTCAAGCATGAAAAATGTAGGGCTTAAAATTGGGTATTTTGGATTTGAGCATGATTTTATAAAATTGGATGTTTAAGCATGCTTAATATATGTTATATTGAAGATTGATTTGATCAATTTCAAAAAAATGTGATTGGATCAATTTTGCCCAAATTTGAAGTGTTGGCCGAATGTGTATGTATTTTGTTAATCTTGGATTTTTTCATTTTAATTCATTGGATGAGTTATAATGATGTAGGATGATGTTGATTTGAGATTGAATTGGATTTAATTTTGAATTGGATAAAATCCCCAAATACTTACCTTGGCCGAATGTTGAAGCATGTTTGGAAATTTGGAATTTTTTCTTTTTGGTTCATTGGATGAGTTTTAATGATGTTGGGTGATGTTAATTTGAAGTTAATTAGATTGAATTTTGAATTGAACAAATATCCCCAATTTGCTTCACTTGGCCGAATGTGTGGATGATTTTGGATTCTTGGAATTTTTGGTTTTGGTTCATTTGATGAGTTAGAATCATGTAGGATGATGTTAATTTATGGTCAATTGGATTGTACTTTGAATTGAACATAAATCCCAAAATTCTCATGTTGGCCGAATTGGTGTATGCCCTTAATGTCTTGGTATTTTTGATTTTATGACATTGGATGTATATGTAATCAAATTGGATGGTGATTTAATGTCGATTGTGGGTTCGGTTGGATTGAAACCAAATCGGACACAAAAATCCTCCTTGGCCGAGAGCTTTGTAGCATGTAAATGGGTTTGATTTTCCAATTTGTATGTTGAACATGTAATAATGAATTGAGTATGATTAATTGGACTAATTTAGTGTTTTAGAAATATTGATTTAGTTTATTAATTATGTAATACACTTTAGTTTAATTGAATATGAAATTGGATTTTGTATATTTAATTAATTGGGCCTAATTTTGGAAATTGGACTTTAATGTTGTATTTGGGCCTATTGGGCTTGATTTTATCAAGTTGGATTTAGGCCAAATGGATTGGATCCAATTGGGCCCAAAACCTTAACCATAAAGCCCAAATGCAACTAATGAACCTTTAAAGTTCAATTGGGCCTAATGGGCCAAGATTGATTTATGGGCTTATGGGGTAAATCCCGGATTGGACTTTGGTTATCGGTTTGACCCGAGTTGACCAAAAGTCCACGCCTTAAGAAATCAATTAAAAGCCCATTGGACTTTAATTGAATTAACGTTGGACGTTAATCGGTCTTTGAGACGCGTTACGATTAAATTTGGAATTTAAATCGTAAAAGGTTTATTAAATAAAAGTGTAATATTTAATTTGGAATTGAATATTGAATTAGTATTAAATACATATTAAATTAGATTTAATGATGTAGTTTAATTTAATTCATGAATTCGTACTTTAAGTACTTATTCGCAAAAACGAGTTTGACTCGAACAAAATCAAATCGTTGTTTGAACATTGGATGATCACTTAATTATCAGATTAATTAATATGATTAGATTGATTGATAGCATGCTTATGTGTGTGAATACGTGGTTGTGTTGAATGAATAATGTATATCGGATGGATATTAGTCGGGTGGGCAATTTTTGAAATTGTTGTAATAAATTCGATTTATTAAATTGGACCTGCGTGTCCAGCCTTATCACCTCTATTCTCTTGTATTCTCTTCTCACCCATTCCCCTCTATGTATATGAGGTTTCTTTAGAAGTGTAGTGTAACGGGTATAAGTAATACTAGTGCTAGCTTGAGTGAGAAAGGGAGAGATTTGATCTAGGATCAATGTGTAAAGTATCCATCCGCATATCATTATTATTTATTTTCATACTCGCTTTATTATGTATTTAGAATGCATGTTTAAGGGTGTATGATGATGAGACCTTAACAAAGATAATTAAATTGGTAGCCAATTTGCACGCGAAAAACCCTCGTTCTATATTAAGCGATTATCCTTCCATTGAATGATTCTTGTTCAAGATCCGATTGGCATTGGTTTGTTGGCCAAAGTCAAGACCTTGTCAATTATGGATGTATTTGAATCATGAGGTTTTTTTTCCACATCGGTGTCTTGTCCAAGTTGTGATTTGTTGGCCAAAGTCAAGATCACTTCTTGTCCAACGACATTGATTACGAAACTTTCCTTGTCAATGGGTCCCGCTTAACTGGAATCATTAGGTTTGTTGTGCCAAAGCCAAGGCCTAGATGATTCAGAGGATAAGGTTAAGAAATGTATTAGATACATTGGCATAAGTAATATGTTTAGGACTTGGATGTCCACCGAACCGGATCTAGGAATTGGATTGGATCCAATTGATCTGTGAGATCTACCTAGTTAAATAGCATACAGCTTGTTGGCCAAAGTCAAGGTTGTATGTTATTTAATAGGATCCTAGCACACTAGGAAACACGGTTTCCCGAGTACTCCACAGAGGGTTAGAGGCTCGACGAAAAATAGTGGGAGGCAAGTATTGAATTTGCAACATTCGTTCAATTACTCGCCATACGCGCTCAAACAAATATCACTCGTCATATTAATCAAAAGTATTAGTTGGACTAATATTTTATGTTGTTTTAAAAATATTTATATATAGTTGGACTATATACAAACTCATTCAATATATAGTTGATTTTATAATTGGATTATAGTAATCAATATAATTGAATTAAAATGATAGTTGATTCTATAATTAGATTATAGTAATCAATATTAAAATTATAGTTGATTAAATAATTGGATTATTGTAATCATTTAATAATAGTACCTTATTAAAATTGATTAAATAGTTGGACTATTGAAATCAAGAAAGAATTTAAAAGTTGGATATTTAAAATATAATCTGGGATTAAAATATTTTAAATGATTTAATTTTCAAATTGGGAATAAATAATAGGTTAATTTATTTGATAAAATAACTTATTTTGTCTAAGCCCATAATTAAGCAAATAAGTAGAGCATAAAATATTTGGAAGATTTATGTGATGATGACTTTAGTGCTTAATTAATATACTTATCATAAATCTAATTTTAGATTTAAGAAGTATTAAAATTGCAATTTATAATTCTTGGAGAATTAATTGACTATTCTAGAGGAGATAAAGTCAAAGTTTGCAATTGGGCGTGTTGCACAAGGTGCACATCGTTTCGATATTCCGAAACCCAAGGCTTGGCCAAAGGTTTGTGTAATATTGAAAAGATAATTGACATATCCCAAAGTGACTACCATTTGGATATGGAAGACACGAAGGAATTAAAGAAAGGGCGAGGCTCTAACTTTAAAAATATTTGTCAAAGTTATGTTCACTTCTGGTATTGAAATTAGATTTTAAATACTTAGTGTGGTACATAAAATATATGTATTGATGTTCAGAATCCGCTATGAGCTGGATACTGACTTCAAAGCCGAGATTTCTCTACGAATCGGAAACGGGACGAAAGTCGCTGTTTCGACCGTAGATACCTAAATTTAGGAACTACCCTTTGGGTATGTACTTAAATTGGGAACTGTTATAATGTAACTAGTTTAACTAGAGACATTATCTCTCTATTAGTGTTTAATCCATTCCGGATAAAACCTTTGTATTCTAGAACACTAAAGTGTTTTATTATATAAAGATGATACTGAGATAAATACATTAGATGTAAAATAACAGAATTTATATTTTGAATATAATGAAAATCTCAGACATATAAAATGACAAATAAAATAACTCATATTGATTTGATCAATAGAGACTTATTTGTGGCACTATTGTCTAGGACACAATTAAACCAAACTCGTATATCCACACTTTTGAAGAGTGGGTACTAGGACTGGTTTGACTATTAAAATAAGGTCTGTGAATCTAGTTTGTTAGGTAAAATACCTAAAATACTATTTACTTGGTAATAGTATAAAGGCCACCGATCTGTTAGCCCTATTCATGGTGAAGTTTGTGGGCCCATATCTAGCTAGACTAGATGTGAACATGAATATTTCGTGACCTTGACGGATGTAGCATCGCGTTATGGTTATGTGTTTCTTTTGAAGAACACAGATCGTAAACCTTTTGAAGTTTCGACACGAAGTAGAAAAGCAGATCGGCTATAGTATTATTCCACCACGGTAAGACCGTATTGGAAAAATACTTAAGTAGTAAGTTTCAGACATACATGAAGAGTACGGTATTCTTTCATATGAGGACTCCTCCCGAGACACGTCAGTTAGACGATGTGTCCGAACTAAAACCGAATTTTGTTGGACATGATAAGGTTTATTACGAGTCGCTCTGAGCTACTGTTTCCTTCAATAGGATATGTATTAACAGTGCAAAACTTATTTAGAATAAGGTTCCATATAAATCTGTTTGACAGATATCATATAGGATATTAACAAGAAAGAAACAGGGTTTCTCATTCCTAATAATTTGGGTATGCCAGGCATAACGTTTGGATGATACCAAACTAAGAACCCAAATTGGATAAGTGCCAATATAGGTTATCCTAAGGGAAACCATAAGTATAGTACTTATAAATCTCACATGAGAACAATGTAATTGTTGCTCACCATACGGTTTTCCTGAGAGAAATACCGATATGCAGTGGTCAGTGGGAGGATAGTGATACTCGATGAAAATCGGAGTAATACTGTTCAAGGCACAAAGTCCTTAATGGAACACAAACAGTTCATCAATGATGAATCTATACCATTAATCTTCAAATACACAAGAACTTCGTAGATCGGATAGAGTCAGAAAACAACCTAGGGTATGGGTTTCTGATCTAACCTCATAGAGATGTCAATCTTATGAAGGTATACCAACCGACTACATTTTGAGGAAGTGATACGAGGTATCGACTCCCTATTATGGCAAAGTGCCATTAGTCCGAAATGGATTCCATGTATAACAACTATTTTTGAATACTAGTTGTTGTACCACAAGGCATTGTGCCTATTGGTACATTAAACGTCTTCAAGGAAGACATACATGGAAGGCAACATACCAACGTACAAAGCTGGGCTTTTGACGGAAAGGTATCGTTATCAATATTGTGTTAATAACGGTTCGACCTTTTACCTGTTGCCATGGTAAATCCATTTTGAAGATGCTTGTAGATAACTGCGTATTTCATTTATGAAATGTGTCAGTTATAGATCAAAATCGCTTTCCTGAAAAGGAAACCTTTTGTAGGATGTTTACAACATTCTGACGATTTTTTATAACCGGCAAACAAGGTTTGCGGATTATTCAATCCATGTTTGGATTGAAGCAAGCATAAGGTTCTTGGAACTGACGTTTTGAAATAATCATAATGGTTTATGATTTAACTCAAAACGAAATAATTCTTGTGTATATAAGGAGGTTAGTGGGAGAGTGCACTGACAGTGAAATTCCCATAAAACAATTGGTGTGAAAGCTTGGTTTTCATAGATATTCTTTCAATAGAAATTCTCCGTACAATTCTGGGGAGTAACAACCTATATTCAAGGAATAAAGATCTACTGGATAGATTTGGTGTTGTTAACACTCTCTGGGAAATTGTACATTTAAAATGTACTTGTATTGGTGTCTCATACGCTTCGAGCATATGGAGTCACAATCGGGTCAATCCAAGTGATAGTCACTGGATTGAAGTTAAGAACATCTGTTAGTATCTCTGAGAACTAAAGATGCTATCTTTTACTATGGAGAAGGAGAACTTGAAGTGACTGGGATCACTGCAGCAAGTTTCCAAACGATTAAAACTACTACGGTACTATAAAGTTTGAATAACGGGACAGTGAGATGGAAATCTTCCAAGCAAGATAACTGTTGCCGAATAAACAACAAACGCGGATTATTGCTGCAGCTGAGGCAGCAATAGAAGTCTTTTGGATTGAAATAAATCTAATTAGATTAGATATAGTTCTTTTAGCAGCTGAGCTAGGCGTCAGCACATGCTAAGGAGTTAAAGGTCTCATCGACGATCCAGATATATACTTCTCTATCATCTGATTCGTTCGGATCATACATCGTGGCGATGTGATGATCGTGTAAATCGCGTCAAACGATAATCAGACAAATCCGCTGACGAAAACTTTTCCTCAGCAAATTGAGCGAACCATACATAGTTCGGGTGTTGGACACTTGAGTGACTCGCTATGTGCCAAGTGGGAGATTGTTGGATAATATGACCCATAGCGTCACTATTTGCACAGATCATTGTGTTGTTGTAGCAAATTAACTATGTAATAAGGAAATTGAACTCTCATCATTTGTGATTAGATCACCATAGATATATAAATGAAGAGAGGTCCATATGATTAGTTCCTGGATTGAGATGATATGAGACAGTATCAGTCCACGAAGGATTAATCATTAAATATCCCTAGCCGTAGTATTATCGAGACTGGACATCGATAATGCGGAATAGGCTAGTATTGCACTTGTGTGCGTTGTGAGGGCACAACAGCATAGTTCTCATATATATAAGTGTTGGATACTTATGCAAGTGCGATAGGAGGTCGTGTTTCACCGATGGTACGGGAAACAGCTTCGCTCTGGATAGACCCCTCGGAATCCCATTGGTATTATGACTATGTGTCTATGGGAGACCGAAATCAAGGTAGGTGTGTATAGTCTTAACCTGAGACTTGCATCGCTAATACTTACGATAATCGATAAACTTTGGTTTTGGTGGTAGGGGACTTTAAACAGGTTCTGAGTACACCACTTCTGGGTTTATCAGAGAGTCATAGAGTATTGGGTGTGATGTCAAGACGGAAGTGTCACTTCAGTCATATTGGAGTTGATGTCACGCAGGATACGGTACTAGTGCTCTTGAGTGTTGCGCAACCAATCGGGATATTGTGACCAGGTCATGTATATCCGATTATAGAGACTATGTTACCAGACATCCGATATGTGCTTCGGACGGGGAAGACACTTATCCAGCCCCAGCCCTAGCACGTGATTATCCGATGCTGGACCGATATGCACAATACAATTGTATACTACGCTTGATACAGATCTTTGATATTCTTTAATGGATATGTCCGGAGAACTTGGTAGACTTGGTGCTTTGCTAGGAGTCGACCTTGTCTCGTAAATCAGTAGAACGTAGTACTTGGTACGTACGTGATTCGGATACTCCGACGACCGTATTTACTGTCAACTTATCTGGGGATCTCATGGGTCGCTTCCCGATAATCCACCGATGACGCACAACTTGCACTCTTGAATAATCTGGGATTATATAGAAGAGAGAGAAAATTAATCTGGGATTAATTACGGAGATATTTTATCTAGGATAAAATATCGTCTAAAGAGAGATAACGATTAATTTGGAATTAATCGGTAAATTAATATATTCGATATATTAGACGAATTAGATTTCGACACGGAATTAAAATTAGATTTTAATTCGGGCGAACGAATTAATTTAGAATTAATTTGTTAGCGATCTGAATAGTAATTTCGCTAGGCGAAATTAATTAATTCTCGTCGCAACGGAAATGCGTTAATTCGGAATTAGCGAAACCGAGCCCGAAAGTGTTTGCAGACACATTCGTATTTTGAAACGAGTGGTATCCGCAAATCACATCGCGATATCTCATCACTTGACACGAATAGATGATGGATGTATCAAGAACAGCATGCGTCGCCCAGCTCATGTGTCCTACAGTCTGGCGACTCCACTGGGGATAGAGAATCAGCCTCGAAATATTGTCTTGTAATGTCTGGATTTGTGTTTTAATTAACCATGTTTACTGTGGGTTTAAGGAGTTTAATTAAAGGCATTGTTAGAGCTAGGTGATGGTTTGGTGTCTTCCTTCATTCACTACCTTTTTATAAGGAAAAGCTGTGAAGGCATCTAGATAATCATCTCAGGTGATAGACTAAATTGGGGACTCGTTGTTTATTCCTGTCACCAAGTGATAAGAGCCTAAGGGGTTTGGGTACTTAAGTGAGCCTTGCTCCACCCTCCCTCTGGGGAATCTACAACGGGAAGTCCATTGGACAGTTAGTCACATACCTTAACTTGTTGGCATATACCATGAGGTGCACTCACTTGGTCGTTTGAACCCTTGAATGGGGAGTCCTAGTTGTGAGTAATCCTTTGTCAATAAGGGCCTTTGTTTACATTCCTAAAACCCACACATGAACCTTAGTTTTATGACCTTTAGAAAATATTTAGTATTGCTTGTGTTTTGGACCACTATCATTTGGATTCAGTTGGTCTGATTGTCAATAAATGTGAACTTGTTGGGCCATTTAAACAGGGACAAGTTCATGTCTTTTGACAATTATGCCAAAAGCTTCTAAAATGCTAATGGGCTATTCTGTGTTTGGGCCTCTTATCATTTGAAGTTATTCAGTTATATTATCGCAAAGTGTAAACCTGTTGGGCCTTTTCAACTGGGACAAGTTTGCACTGTGCAATAGTGTGATTGAATACTTTAAAATGATAACGGGCCAATTAGTGTAAATTCTTTCATGAGCTTATTTATTTCATACATTAATACTCATCTCACGCATATCATGCATACATGCATCATACTAACCCTTGTGTTACAAAAGCCATCATAGATTCCCATTGGGTTAGGGAAGAAGGCAGGCTCACCAAAAGACCAGCAGTAAGCATGAGTGAATTTGTCAATGAAGGGTCCCGAATGGATCAAATGGAAGCCAACATTTCCAAAATGGCTGAATAGCTCCAGAATCTGACTGCTGCTTTATCTAATGTGGATGTACCCCGTGTTGGGGAGAGTTCTAGGAATGAGAAGCGTGAAGAGCCTCAGAACAAGGTTAATGATGATGCCCCTACGTTCGATGATGATATGGCAGAATATGCCGCTGGAAAAATAGCTGGGTCTCAGGCAGAACTGCGAAAGCTTCGGGAACATGTGGAAACAGTTACCCGCAAAATGAAGGGTAAAGATGAAGATTTACTTGAATATGACTCGATGACTTTCGAAGAACAGTTGCCGGCTAACTTCAAAATGCCTGATCTTGCTAAGTTCAATGGAAATGGGGATCCACGGGTCCATCTCCGTCAATATGTTTCAATTATGAGTTCGGTCGGCCTATCACAGCGCCAGGCCCAGAAGATGTTCGGGATGTCACTTGAGGGGGCTCCCGTGGTGTGGTATCATAGCCATGAGAAGAAGATAAAAGAAGACTGGAGGGAGCTGGCTGATGCCTTCCTCAAACAATATGTTACTGACTTGGAAATCGATCTGTCCCTCCGAGACCTGGAGAACATCAAGCAAAAACCAGAGGAAAACTTCAAAGAATATGTAGACAGATGGAAGAGTCAGTTACTGAAGATGCAGACTCGGCCCTCAGAGAAGGACCAAATAAAAATGAATATCAAAGGCACCAGGCCCTCTATTTATGGGAAGTTGAGGAGAATGGCTTCCATGATCATGGATTTTCGACAGTTGAGAGAAATTGTTATCGATATCGAAGAAGAAGAAGCTGAGAACCGGAAATTCTATAATTTGAACAAGAGAGCTATCGGAGGACCCTCTGGAACCAAACCCGTTACTGCCGAGGTCGCTGCTATTAAGAACCGGCGTTTCTCTAATTTGGGCAGGCCATTGTCCAAAGTGTTTGAGAAGTTAATAAAGTAGGGGCTCTTAAAACCCTTGGAACCTAGACCACTCCCGAATCCTCTCCCACCACATCTAAACATGAGCCGTTATTGTCATTTTCACCAACAACACGGTCACGACACTGATAGTTGTACCCGCCTCCGTCATGAAATTCAAGACTTAATTGACTCCCGCAAAATCCCCGACCCAAAAAAAGAGCAACCAAACACTAACCGCAACCCTTTACCCAATTATCACTCTGTTCCCCCACCTACTTACATGATTAATTTCGGCCTGGCAGAAGATCTTGTCCTCAAAACCTTTGACCATCAAGCCTTTTGCCTGGGTATCTGGGACAATAACAGTGAAGATGAGGTAGAGCAGAAGAAAATTTTCTGGGAAGATTTCTCAAGCAGTGACGAGGAGGAAGTAAAAGGCATGACCCGGAGCGGGCGTTTTTACAATGACGCTACTGAAAAGGGGAAGGATGTCCTGGAAGAAGGCCAGGAAGTGACCGAGAATACTGAAGGGGATATGGTGCTATGGCAATTAAAGAAGACTCGGGCCCAAGTTACTATTTGGGAATTGTTGTGTACATCTGGAGAACACAGGGGGGCAATGGTGGAAGCTCTGAGCAAAATAGTAGTACCAGAAGATGCTAATCCGGCTATGTTTGTGGGATCGGTGCAGAAGGAGGCTCTACAAATAACCTTCTCTAACGAAGAACTCCCAGCAGAATGGAGAAATCATAATAGACCTCTCTTTATTCGAGCCGAGGTAAAGGGCAAGCGGACATCTTGTGTGATGGTGGATGATGGTTCGTCCATCAATGTGTGCCCGTAAACATTTTGGCGAGGTTGGGTCTTAAGCCCACAGATCTGAATCCCTCAGATATAACTTGTTGATGGTGTTTTTTAGGCACTATGATATTTAAGCAGCACAGCATGAGTAAAAGAGTAACTTCCTTCTTGATCGAGATCATTAAATACCGACCCGACCACATGAGTTAGGGGCCGAGCACTTAAGATCGGTAACCCGACCACTTAAAGATCGGATGACCGGGCATTATCAGATCAGCGGAAGCATTCTCAGCTCAAAGGACCATAATGACCGACCTCATGAAGACCGACCAGATAGTGAGATATGCTCCAGAAGATGACACCCTATTCTTGCGGATAAGACGACAAGTTATCCTATTTTCATGGGGAAATCTGGTGAGACAGAGTCCTAGTAGGATAAAGAAAGTAAAGGTAGTTTTGATTAGGAATCCTTATGGGAAAAGGGAATAGTTTTGACTAGGAATCCTTATGGGAAAAGAGAATAGTTTCAACTAGGAAATTCTTATAGGAGAAGGAATCTGATTTCTACACTATTATAAATAGGAGGGTAGAATGTGCATAAGGGGGAGGAGCATGAATATCATTACCATCAGACTTGTAAAAAACAAGAAGCAGAGCTGAGAAGCGTGTTTGAGTAATAAAAGTATCATCATTTTTATGCCCGTGGACGTAGGTCGGACCAATATCCGCCGAACCACGTTAAATCTCCTTGTCGATTGGCGTATTTATCTGTCTTTTGCTAAGTTTGCTTTTGGTCCCCCATAACCAAACAAATTCACTATTGAGGGAGGATTGTCTCAGGAGTAATATTCCCATATTGCCCTGAGACCAAAATCAGCCGTCAACAGTTGGCGCCGTCTGTGGGGACCTCAACAATAAGCGGTTCGCGTAGTAAGACGATGGCAGAAGGTGGAAATCACCAATCGTCGGGGAATCGGACTACAGATTGGATGAAGAAGATAGAAGAAAGCATAAGGAAGGACATGGAGGATAGTCATACCCTCCTAAAAACCATGATGCACCGACTGGAGAAAATGGAATGGGGGAACCACGAGAAGCCTGAAATCAGAGCAAATCAAAGTAAAGGAGAGATAGCAGATGGAAAAAGGGTCGCCGATGTGAGTGATGACGATGAGGAAGGGTCCCTACGGGATGAGGTCCGTAGTGGTAGAAAAAGATTTACAAACGGAGGATACGTGGGAAGAAGAAGAGGGGAGACAATCACCATATTCTTCCTATGATAGCCCTCGCGACACCAGAAGGGGAAATATAAAGTATGGTGAAACTGGACGGGAAGTCTCAAGTCATGAGGAACGCCGCACCCGTTGTGACAGACGCGAAGGAGGCCGCGTGAGGTGGCATAGTGACACAGATGGCAGTATACAGTCTTAGTTAAGAAAAGAAATGGCCAAGTGGGGAGTAAACCCCAAAATTGATACAGCAGATGCTCGGGACGGTGAGGTTGAATCTCCCTTCACATAAGAAATAAGGTCGGCAAAATTCCTAAGACATTTCAACATGCCATCCATGACGCCCTACAAAGGCCATTCAGATCCAAAGTCCCCTATTGAAAGTTTCGCCCTATTAATGGAGGTCCAAGGGGTAGTAGGGGATGCCATTTGCAAAGTATTCCCCCTTACCTTGGGCGGGTCTGCCATTCTGTGGTTCAGAAGTCTTACCCCGGGAAGCATCAGTAGCTTCGCTCAACTCAGAAGGTCATTTGTTCGACACTTCAAAGGGGCCTGCATCCCCAAGAAAATGGTGAGAGAATTGAGACTGATGAAGCAGGGGGATGATGAGCCCCTGAGGAATTTTATTGAAAGATACCACAATTTGGTGCTCGAGGTCGGAGCGTACGAGTCATCGGAAGCGCTAGAAAGTCTCAAGGGAGGTTTGAAGGTCGGGAAGTTGTGGACTCACCTGAGGATTCAAGACGTATCGGATTATGCCACTGCCCTGGAGTTGGCCAGGAAGTTTATTTTAATAGAGGCGGAGAAAAAGATTGCCCGGGGAGTAGACACCCGAAAGGCTAAGTTACTCAGGTCAGACAATCAGTGGGATTCGATTAGAAATTTGAGGAGACCAACCCCGGAGCAGAAGAAACTAGGCCGACACCTCCGAGTAGTCATGTTCAAAAGATAAAGTCATTTGTCCAAGTCAACTGTGTCGCAGGGAGAACAATATACACCCCTCTGAACAAACCTATGGCCCAGATAGTTCGGGAAATCCAGGATAAATGTCTGTTGGCCGATCCTAATTTGAAAAGGTTCCCGATTGAGGAGGGAAATAGTAGGGCATACTGTATCTACCATAACGTAAGGGGACATGCCATGAATGGGTGCAGAGACCTGCGGGAGCAGGTGGAAGACTTGGTGAAAGAAGGCTATCTCAGTGTGTACATAGACCATTCGGTTTTTTAGGTCGACCAAGTTGATAGCGGAAGTCATCTGGTCGGATGCGTGGAATGCTGAGATGCAGAGAGGATGTATTAAGAAGAGCCTTGCTTGTAGTGACCCTTGTCGAGTTGCAAGAAAGGCAACGGATCCCAAAAAGGTGAGTAAGACCTTTTCTGTCTTAGGTTGACATTTGATTATGCTTGTTTGTTATGGCTCACACAATGGTTTTGATATTTATTTTACGGCTCGGGTCTGCTCTTGTACCGCCGAGACCGATGTTTCTTTCCGGCTCGGTCTGCACTTGTACCGCCGAGACCGATGTTTCTTTCCGGCTCGGGTCTGCTCTTGTACCGCCGAGACCGATGTTTCTTTCCGGCTCGGGTCTGCTCTTGTACCGCCGAGACCGATATTTCTTTCCGGCTCGGGTCTGCCCTTGTACCGCCGAGACCGATATTTCTTTCCGGCTCGGGTCTGCTCTTGTACCGCCGAGACCGATGTTTCTTTTCGGCTCGGGTCTGGATTTCGTTCCGCCGAGGCCACTTGTTTATTCGGCTCGGGGCTGGATTTCGTTCCGCCGAGGCCGCTTGGTTATTCGGCTCGGGGCTGGATTTCGTTCCGCCGAGGCCACTTGTTTATTCCACCGAGTCGGCTTCTTTGGACTGGGGATGTAACATTCCCCCAGAGCCAAGTCTTTCTTTCAGCTCGGGGTCGGGTTACGTCCCACCGAGTCGGCTTCTTTGGACTGGGGATGTAACATTCCCCCAGAAACAAGTCTTTCTTTCAGCTCAGGGTCGGGTTATATCCCACCGAGTCGGCTTCTTTGGACTGTGGATGTAACATTCCCCTAGAGCCAAGTCTTTCTTTCAGCTCGGGATCGGGTTACGTCCCACCGAGTCGGCTTCTTTGGACTGGGGATGTAACATTCCCCCAGAGCCAAGTCTTTTCTTCAGCTCGAGGCCGGGATACGTCCCACCGAAAGACTTATCATCGGCATGGGATCGGAGCATCTCCCCCATGGTCGGCCCTCTATTGGTCTGGGGAGGTGCCATTCCCCCAAAGCCAAATGTTCTTCTCAGCTCGGGGTCGGGTTACGTCCCACCGAGTCGATCGTCATCAGCATAAAGGCAAATCATTTTCTCCACAGGTAGATATCGGGATCCTCGTTGACTGAGCACATGAAGGTGGCAAGAAGGACCAGATTTACAGCCAAGGTATTTTTTCTCTGCGGTTCCTGGAGTGACCACCGACGGATTCATCGACACACCATTTTTTTTATAGTTCCCGGCATCAACTCACAAACTCGTTGTTACCGAGAACTAGGGGATAGATGTTGATGGTGTTTTTTAGGCACTATGATATTTAAGCAGCACGGCATGAGTAAAAGAGTAACTTCCTTCTTGATCGAGATCATTAAATACCGACCCGACCACATGAGTTAGGGGCCGAGCACTTAAGATCGGTAACCCGACCACTTAAAGATCGGATGACCGGGCATTATCAGATCGGCGGAAGCATTCTCAGTTCAAAGGACCATAATGACCGACCTTATGAAGACCGACCAGATAGTGAGATATGCTCCAGAAGATGACACCCTATTCTTGCGGATAAGACGACAAGTTATCCTATTTTCATGGGGAAATCTGGTGAGACAGAGTCCTAGTAGGATAAAGAAAGTAAAGGTAGTTTTTATTAGGAATCCTTATGGGAAAAGGGAATAGTTTTGACTAGGAATCCTTATGGGAAAAGGGAATAGTTTCAACTAGGAAATTCTTATAGGAGAAGGAATTTGATTTCTACACTATTATAAATAGGAGGGTAGAATGTGCATAAGGGGGAGGAGCATGAATATCATTACCATCAGACTTGTAAAAAACAAGAAGCAGAGCTGAGAAGCGTGTTTGAGTAATAAAAGTATCATCATTTTTGTGCCCGTGGACGTAGGTCGGACCAAGATCCGCCGAACCACGTGAAATCTCCTTGTCGATTGGCGTATTTATCTATCTTTTGCTAAGTTTACTTTTGGTCCCCCATAACCAAACAAATTCACTATTGAGGGAGGATTGTCTCGGGAGTAATATTCCCATATTGCCCTGAGACCAAAATCAGCCGTCAACATAACTATTAAAGCCTATGATGATAGCAAGCGAGGAGTTGATGGCACCTTTATGGCTACGCTCAAAGTGGGCCCAGTCGAAGATGAAGTGCAGTTCACTGTCCTGGACATCCCGGCAACCTTCGCTATGTTATTGGGGAGGCCGTGGTTTCATAAGCTTGGGGACGTACCCTCCACTCTTCATCAAATGATCAAGTTCCCATACGGAGGGGATATCATCACTATTCGGGCAGAAATGGATAATGCTGAGGCCGCATTGGAAATACAACCTTTTACGAGGTTCCAAGTGTCGACCAAAGTATCAGCAACCTTTGAGGAATGGGTGGATCCTAGGGTGGCTAAGATTATGGAGAAAATGAAGTACGAGCCAGGAGAAAGATCAAAATTGCCAGATTTCCAAGGACAGACCACTCGAAGGGGTTTGGGATATAAGTCAGATGAAGAAAAGCCGAAGAGTAAGAAGAAGGGCTTGAAACTGATGGACTACTTTGTAAAGGCTTCAGGGTATCAAGGGAAGCCTGAACCAGTAGAAGTTAACGGAGTTATGGTGCCTGGGTTTGAAATTTTCCAGGACGTATTGGGGAAAAAGATGATGATAGAGGAGGTCGCAAAGAAAGAAGAAGACGATTGGGAGGAAGAATTGATGTTTTTGGAATGCTTAACTATTGGAGAGGACCAGAAGCTTGAGAAAAATCCAACTGCAGAGGAGGAGATGTCTGTAGGCGACGAAGACATTTACCTTCCTAATTTGTTTGAATGTACTTCTGCTTTATCCAGTAATAAAGACATTTCGTTTACTTACTTGCCTGTGCCATTTTCGTTTACTCTGCATGAATCAAGCATATTTGATATCAGTTCAGCCCGAACTACTCCATTTAACCTTGGCACACTTGAAAGTCCCAAGGAAATCTTGATTGCAAGTGAGGTTATCCCCGAGAAAGGGAGAAGATGGAAGAGATATTGGTCAAGTATGCCAAAGTATTTGCTTGGTCATATGAGGACATGCCTGGGGTAGACAGAAGCATCGCTCAACATGCAATTCCAACTTATCCGAATATGAGACCAGTAAAGCAGAAACTCCGACGGATGAGACCAGAATGGGCTGAGAAAGTTAGAGAAGAAGTCAAGAAATAGATAGACGTGGGGTTTCTGGAAGTAGTAAAGTATCCAGAATGGTTGGCAAATATTGTACCGGTGCCAAAGAATGATGGGAAAGTCAGAATGTGTGTTGACTACAGGGACCTTAATAAGGCTTGCCCGAATGATGACTTCCCTCTGCCGCATATAGATGTACTGGTTGATAGCGCAGCTTTATCTGCTATGTATTCATTTGCAGATGGGTTCTCAGGATACAATCAGGTCTTCATGGCAGAAGAAGATAAGCACAAGACTGCCTTCGTCGCTGAGTGGGGGACCTACTGTTACAGAGTAATGCCATTTGGGCTTAAGAACGCTGGAGCCACATACTAGCGAATGGCCACCACATTGTTCCATGATTTGATGCACAAGGAGATTGAAGTATATGTGGATGACATGATGGTGAAATCAGAAAACCAAGAGTTGGGCACATTGAAGCACTGGAAAAGTTCCTTCAAAGAGTTGATAAGTATAATCTGCGATTGAATCCCAAGAAGTGTGTATTCAGGGTAACATCAGGGAAGCTACTTGGCCATACAGTTGGAAGGGGAGGAATAGAAGTGGATCCCGAAAAAATCAAGGCAATTAGTGAGAAGCCAGCACCGAAGACAGAGAAAGAAGTCAGAGCCTTCCTGGGAAAAATCCAGTACATCAGCAAGTTCATTACTAAATTGACATCGGTATGTGAGTCTATCTCAAGCTGTTGAGAAAAGACCAGCCAGTGAAGTGGAATGAGCAGTGTCAAGCAGCTTTTGATAAAGTCAGAGAATATTTGGTGAAGCCTCCAGTATTAAGACCTCCAAGACAAGGTAGACCTTTGGTACTCTATCTGGCCATTGAACCCGAAGCACTGAGGGCGATGGTGGTACAGGCAGATGAGACTGGGGTGGAGCATGTAGTTTACTACTTGAGTAAGAAGTTGCTTCCATAGGAAGCACATTATCAAGAAGTGGAGAAGATCTGTTTAGCTGTGGTGTGGGCTTCCAGAAAACTGCGACACTATTTTCAGTCTTTACAAGATCCAGGTGGTGGCAAAGGAGAATCCTTTGAAATATCTGCATTCAGTACCTTCATTGGTTGGGAAACTGGGTAGATGGTTAGTACTGTTGACAGAGTTTGACATCGAATACCTCACCTCCAAAGTCATCAAAGGGAGAGCCGTGGTAGAATTCTTGGCTTTACAACCTGTCGAAGGGGATCAGTACAAGTTTGAATTCTCAGATGAGGAGATCTAAGCAATAGCAATTCAGGGATGGAAGATGTATTTTGATGGAGCAGTGAACTGTAAAGGAGCCGAAATTGGGATTGTGAAAGTAACCCCTGAAGGAGAAACTCTACCTATGGCCAAGAGGTTGACATTCGGAGTGACCAACAACATAGCTGAGTACGAAGCATGCGCTTTTGGGTTGACTGCACTGATAGCCTTGAAAGCTGAAAGTGTGGAAGTTTTTGGAGATTCAATGTTGGTGATCCGGCAGATGCAAGGAGAATGGGAGATGAAGGAAGAGCGGCTGAAGACTTATTTATTTCATCTCAGGAATCTGGCACGAACCCTCCATAATTGTAAGTTTCAGCACCTATCACGAGAAGAGAATCAGATGGCAGATGCATTGGCCACACTTGCAGCAACTTGGGAAAATCCGGAGAAACTGGTGATGAGACCACTTGTGTTGACTACGGCAAGCAAACCGGTGTATGAGACAGAAAAGGTAATGGAGGTGGAGGTCGATGATGGCAAGCCTTGGTATCATGACATTCAAAGGTTTCTGGAACTGGGGGAATTCCCAGGAGAGGCAAGCAGAAAAGATAGATTGGCCATTCAGAAATTAGCTTCTCAGTATGTGATTCTGAAAGGGGAGCTGTACAAGAGGCAAGCAAATGGCATTCAGTTGAAATGTTTGAGAAAAGAAGAGGCTCAACAGGTAATGGAAGAAGTACATGCGGAGTATGTGGTCCATACATGAACGGGCTGAATCTGTCACGCAAAAAGTGAGACAGGGTTTTTATTGGTCAACTGTGGAGAACAAACTGTGCAAGGATGGTGAAGCTTTGTCATGATTGTCAGGTACATGGTAATTTGAATCATTTACCTCACACAGAGTTGCATGGGCTGTCAGAGCCGTGGCCGTTTTCAGCCTGGGGGATTGACATGATCGGGGAAATTCGGCCAAATGCATCGAATGTGCATCGATTTATAATAGTAGCGGTTGACTATTTCTCGAAATGGGTGGAAGCAGAGTCGTTCCGTAATGTGACAGCGAAGCAGATGGCAAATTCATAGCTCGGAATCTTATCTGTCGGTATGGTATGCCGCAACTTGTGATTACAGATAACGGAGTCCAGTTTCAGAAAGAAACCAAGGCGATGTTGCAGAAATATGGGATAGGCCATCACAAGTCCTCACCATATAGGCCGCAGGCTAACGGAGCAGTTGAAGCAGCCAACAAGACAATCAAGACAATATTGGCCAAGATGGCAGAAAATTGCAGGGATTGGGCAGACAAACTACCGTATGCTTTGTGGGGATACAGAACTTCCGTGAAAACTGCAATAGGTGCCACACCTTATTCCTTGGTTTATGGGATGTAAGCAGTACTGCCAGTGGAAGTTGAGATTCAATCCATGTGGGTACTAGCAGAAGCAGAATTGCCTGAACAAGAATGGGCCCTACAGAGGTTTGAACAGTTTATGGATGAAAAGAGAATGAAGTCACTGCATCACATGCAGATATATCAGAAGAGGTTAGCTCGGGCATTCAAAAAGAAGGTACGTCCTACTAAGATCAAGAAAGGTGACTTGGTGCTTAAGCAGTCGAGGCCGTCGACAACAGATCCGAGAGGGAAGTTCAGACCCAACTGGGAGGGACCCTACATAGTATAGAAGGTAATGGGGAACAGAGTAGTAAGATTGTCAGACATGGAAGGGAACGAATTCACCGACTTGATCAATGTGGACAGATTGAAGTTGTATTTTGCCTGAAGAACCGGTAGAAGACCTAACCCAACGGGATAGGAAGTTCATTCATGCATACATGTAACAAATTTGCATCTTGTATTATGTGCTTTGTTTAGTATTCACAGGTTTAGAAGAAGGAAGAAGAAAGCAACGAGGGTAAGCTAGTCAGAAATCTTGAAAGCATTGTATTAGGTTCGGGTAGTAATCTTTGGGTCGAGGCCTATGTTGATATCAGAATCGAGAAGGAATTTGAGGGTTTAGGCCCATTTGAGTTTGAGTTTCGGGTATGAATTTTGGGGACGAGGCCTACATTGTCAGCAGCAGAGAGAAAGAATTCAAAAAAAAAATTGATGAAAAAAATGAGTGAGAGAAGTCTTTGATAGTTAGACATATGTCCGGTGACGACATTGTTTGCTGTAGGGAGAAACCCTAGAAACAATAAGTGCGAGACAATGCTCTCTATCGGTATTCTGAATAGATTGATCTCAACTAGACTCAAGAGCACTTGATTGTGGGATCCTAGCAGTAGAAGCCTGAGTGGTTAGCGAGGTGACTAGTTGAAGAGATGATGAATCGGTGAATGATCGTTTGCCTGAGTGTCCACACTTGTTTACTGATGCTATGATATATGATATGGTTGGAAATGTTAGACAGTAATGACCCATAGCGTCACTATTTTGTAAATGATATTGTATTATTGTACAAAATTAACTATGTAGTAATGAAATTGCCTTTTACCGTTTTGTAATTTATTTACTTTGATATATAAATGGTAAAAGTCCCTATGATTAGTTCCGGATTGTGATGATATGAGACAGTATCAATCCATAAAGGTTTAATCAATTAAATATCCCTAGTCGTAGTATT